>PVIH01002931.1:47550-174163 GCA_004025045.1 Sigmodon hispidus
GAATTTGGGACACTTAAATATGTTCATGTTTCTGTAGATACCTGCTCTGGCATTATATATGCCTCTGCCATGTCAAGTGAAAAGGGGCGTCATGTCATAGCCCACTGCCTGGAAGCATGGGCAGCTTGGGGAAAGCCTCAACAATTAAAGACTGATAATGGACCTGCATATGCAGGGCACCAGTTTGCCAGCTTTTGCAGACAGATGGAAGTTCAGTTGAACCATGGGCTGCCTTATAATCCACAAGGACAGGGCATAGTGGAAAGGGCCCATTGGACGCTTAAAGAATGTTTATTAAAACAAAAAGAGGGAATACGCCACGGCCACACCCCTAAAGAGGGACTTTCTCTTGCACTTTTTACTTTAAATTTTTTAAATTTGGATTGTCAAGGCCATTCAGCAGCCGATAGACATCTAGCTCCTCAAGAAGGAGAACAAGGCAGAGTAAAATGGAAGGACATTCTCACAGGCATATGGCATGGACCAGACCCAGTTTTGGTCTGGGCGAGAGGATCTGTTTGTGTGTTTCCACAGGATCGCCAAGATCCCATTTGGGTTCCAGAACGTCTGGTAAGAAGAGTGCAGATGCAAGAGGAACAAGATGTTGCCGGCGATGCAGTACATGATAAAGATGATGCTGATTCTTCAGAGATGGGGAATCCTGTCGGTGTTTCCGAGACCAATGCCAGTTCACCATGACGCTAGAGTGTTCCCTCGATTATTTAGTGCCAATAGAAGCTTTGGAATTCCCTATTTACCCTTGGATAGTGAGATGGCCCCAATAGCTGAAAATAGATCTTTTTATTTAGAAGGAAGTTTGTGTTTTCAGATAGTGAAGAATAGGTCAAATCTTTCTCCATGCATCCTGCTGTATAATCAAACTGCAGGATGGTTTGACTTGCCTAAAAATTCTGGTGGACCTTGTCACACTGCTAAGGCCACCTGGCTCTCCAGATGGTGGCTGGCTAAAGGGATGGAACAGATACCTCCCCCTCAACCAGAATGGGCTCCTTATTGCCAGGGAATAAATTGGGGAGAATTTTGGCCATGGACTGGATGTCAGTCCCATGCTATGGTTTGGGCTGACAGAGCAGGATATTTTTCATTTTCTCCAGGAATCTCCACAGCGTTTAGTGCAACTAATATAGGTCAGAATTATACAAATCAAAATCCCTCTCAAGCTCATGTTTCTAATCCCTTTGATAATTGGCTACTATGTGGACTTAATGGTAGTTGTTTGAATGCAGAACCTCTAGCCATGATCGCTGGAGGAGCTCATGGGGTTAGTAAATATACATGGAGTACTTTCCAGCCTTGGAGTAGCTGGAATGCAAAAGGTCCTATCCTGGATTTCAAAGTGCCCTGTAAGGACCAGGGAGTCAAGTCGTTGAGAAATTTTAGTATTGAGTCCACCCCAGTGTGTGTTTTCCCTCCTTTTATATTTGTGGTGAGTAATTTGGAACCAAAGCAATGTTCTAATAATACTTGTGCTTATGCCCAATGTTGGGATGCTACTAAATTTACATATGCCATAATCACCCGTTTGCCTCGTTGGGTACCTGTGCCTGTTGATGCTCCAAATGCTATGACTCATTTTAGACCTAAGAGAGATTTTGGGATTACTGTGGCTGTTGTGACAGCCATTTCCCTGGCGACGATGGGAGCTACCACTGCTGCTGTAGCAATGAGCCGTACTGTGCAAACTGCCCAAGCACTTAATAAGCTTTCAAGCAATGCTGCTCAAGCATTGGATGTACAACAAAGCATTAATGCCCAAATAAAAGGAGGCCTCATGGTAGTGAACCAGAGGATTGATTTGGTCCAAGAACAGATTGATGTTCTTTGGCAACTTGTACAGCTTGGATGTGAATGGAAATATTCAGGACTATGTGTGACTAGTATCCAGTATGAGGATTTCACCCATGCAGCAGATTTGTCTAAACGACTGTCCAGTTATCTTACAGGTAATTGGACCAGAAAGTTCGAGATGCTGATTGAGGACCTAAGAACGGCCATTGTGGCGATGAACTCCATGAGGATGGATGCTGGACTAGCTGAAGGGCTGACTTCGTGATTCGCTGCTGCCATGGATCCTCTGAAAGAGTGGGCGGGAATAGGTGCAGCCGGTGGACTCATAGTTCTAATACTCCTGCTATGCTTGTGGTGCATTTGCCGTATTAGGGTTTCACAAAGACGGAGCACGGTGATGTTAATTCAAGCTTTCTCAGCTTTAGAAGCTGGCCAATCTCCTCAAGTGTGGCTTGCCGCCTTGAGAACTAAATGATTTGCTCCCTATAGCAGAGACGCAGGTTGCGACACTAAGTCATGCAGTCAAACTACCTAGCTATGTTTTTAGGAGTTTGAGAGGAGCACGTCCATTTGCATGTGGGTATTGCCCTGAACCTCCCACCTCTGCGAAAACTAGGGTATGGACGGGTCCTGGGATGTCTAGGGGGACGCCTCAACGATACTCTTAGGATTATGTTCCACTTGCACAGCAGAGAATGGACCACTGCCGTACCTGTGTCTTATTAAAACAAAAAGGGGGAGCTGTTGGGAGCTGCCGCACCTTAAAGATGGCGCTGGCTCCTGTTCCCCGCCTTCTTGATGGCGAATGCTTCTAGTAATAATTAATTCCATCCATGGGATGTGCTGAATTGACTAGCTTGCTTCCATGTGCGTGGCCCTATGGTGAAGGCCCACGCGGCATTAGCTGAGTGAAGGACTTGAGCTTAAAACTGGCTGCACAGGTTGGGAGAGGAGCTACTACTGCAAGGGGCTACTACTGCAAGAAGTATCTGTAACAATAAAGGACCTGGTCAATTACCACAGAAGAATCCTGGTGCTGTGTCTTTTCCTGCTGGACGGGACGGGGCGCGGCGCAGTACATAGGGTTGCAATTATATAATTGTTGTCCCCATTAGGCAGTGGATCACTTCATCCACTGGGGCTTTGTTAATATAAATCTCATTTAAGTAATAACTGCACATTCAAACTGAATTTCAGATTGTGTACTAAGTGCTGTAATTATGTAACTCCATATTGATGTTCTCCAACCTTTACCTGAAAGCCATGTTTCACCAAGTATATGTTTCACATCATTACAGCAAAGGGGTATTATCTCTGGTTTGTGTGTCTGTGTGTGCCAGAGAGAGAGAGACAGAGAGAGAGAGAGAAATCATGCATGTGGTGGTTAGACAGCAGAGAACAAATTTTAGTGTTGTTTCTCAGGTACTTTAGTCTTTGTTTAGTCTTTGTTTGGTGTGCTTAAAGAACACTGTTATTATGAACAGGAAATGTCCAGTTTCATTGTTCTGGATACTTGGACTGTGATTAAGATTACCAACATGGCAGAACCCAGAATCACCCATGATTGTTGGTGTATGATTAAGACTACCAAGATCATAGAATCCAGAATCACCTATGGATGCTTTCTAGATGGTACAAGTTGAGGAGAACAGAGTCACTATGAATATGAGTGGCATTACTACATGGCCGTGGCCATAGAGTGAATAAAGACAATAAATTTAGCTAAACATCAGAATGTATTTTTATCTGATTCCTGATTTTGGAAACAGTGTGACAACCTGCCTGAAGTCCTTGCCACCATGTCTTCCTCTTACAATGGAATATGCACTCAAACTGTGAGCTCCCCCAACACTTCTTTCTTTAACATCCCTTTGCTGGTTTCATTATAGCCAAGGAGACAATTAATTAATATATTAGAACTTCAAAAACTAGGGATAAACAGAGATTGTGTTTCAAAGCTTGTTGCTCTTCTCATTCAGAGTGACTCTGATATATTAGAAGCCCTGTTTTTGGACCAGCAAGCAGAGGAAGCAAGAGTTTTTTCTTGTATTAACAATGCAATAACCTGTGGGGAGCTGCATGTAGCCACGCCCTAAAGATGTCGCTAGCTTCCACCCTCCACCTTCCACATGGTGAGTGCTCTTAGTGACAAATAATTTCTTATATGGCTAGGCTGAGGATCTGGCTTGCTTCCGCGTACCTGCTCCTATCGATAGTACCTATCTGGCGTACTGGGGTTGGCTGCCCAGAGGCTATTTAGGCTGCGGGCGGGTTTCCCTGTGGTAGCAGAATGAGAGAGAACATGTAGCAAGTCAGTCAGTCCTAATCATAAGTAAGTAAGTCAGAAGTCAGAAATCAAGGTTCCTGAATAAAACTGCTGAAAGAAGAGCCTGGGTGTTGCGTCTTCCTTGCTGGCGAGGTGGGCACGTGACAATAACCCATTTGTTAAACCCTACATTTGAATTTACATATATTGACAGATTAATATAGAAAATAGCATATGATATTTATACAATAAAATCATTGCATATAAAACACTAATGAAATATAACCAACATCAATGTCTTGCAGAATTAGCTATTTTATCAGAATATGACATACTTGAAAATCTGTAACAGAAAGGACAAATTCTATTTTAGATAATTAAATATGACACAAAAGTTATTTTTAAATGAAATGTATTGGTATATTCTGAGCTGTTATGTGAAAATACAGTTGAAACCTTTGTGAAAGTCTCAGTTTCTTGGGAAACATGAAATACAAAAAATTGTCAGTAAAATAAAGTTCACAGTACATCTAATAAGCATTAAAGTAATTGAAGTGGCTATTGAAGAATTAACTAGCAAATTCTAGAGAATGTCAAGAAATATTTATTTGTTCATTTAAAAAAACATTTCCAGGAACCTGGACAGATGAATGAAGCTTTTCTAACTTACATTATGAACTGGGAGTATTGTTTATTCCAATGGGTATAAGGGTACTTAAAACTATTGTTGAGGATGTATGGTCAGTATGAATACTGATTCAAATCTGAAAAGGGCTCAGAATCAATTATAGATTTATTTATGGTAAAACTGACATTCCAATATAGTAGGATAAATGATAAAGGTAAAACCTAGTGAGAAAAAGTAAAGCTTCATTTCTCCTATTCAGGATCAGCATATGAAATACAGAATGCTTGAGTACCTTAATAATCAAAAGGCTAAAAGAACACATAAGAGGGGGATCTTGAGGCATGCGTTACAGTAGGAGACCATAAAGGCTTAATAGATATCCAAATAAAATCTCTAAATTAGTATTTTACTTTGTTTTTGCATGTGTACATGTGCACTTATGCCTTGGGGGTATCCTAGTTTGCTTCCCCATTGTTATGATTAACACCATGATTAGAAGTGACTTGGGGTAGAAAGGATGCATTTAGCCTTATACTTTATATTCCATTATTTGGGGAAGAAAAATCAGAAGCTCAAGGCAAATATTTGATGGCAGAAGCTGAGGCAAGGACCAGAGAGGATTGATGCATACAAACTTGCTTCTCTTAGCTTGTTCAGCTGCTTCTTTAATACATTCTAGGACTACCTGTCCAGGGTACACACCAACCATGGTGGGCTGAGCCTTCTTTCATAAGTAAGCATCAAAAATGCTTTACGAACATCTCCACAGGTGAATCTGATAAGGACAATTTTCCAGTTGAGCTGCCCTCTTTGCAAGTATACAAAATTGTCATGCTCATGTGTGTGTGCCTGTTCATGCAAAGGTCAGAGGTGAACATCCGGACTTTTTCTCAATCATTCTGCATCTCATATTTTTAGACAGAGTCTCTTTCATAGAACTGTGGACTCAACAGTTTGGCAAGATGAATTTGCTAGAAAACTCCAGGAATCCTGGTGTCTCTGACTTTCCAGTGTCTGGATTATAGGTATGAACCAGCATACCTAGCTTTTTATGCAAGTGTTGGAAATCCAAATTTAAACTCTCATGTTTATGCAGCAAGTAATTTACAGAGTGAACTAACTTAGCAGCCTAATATTCATGAACTTTATTACATAAATAATAAACATTTGATTTGAGAAAAAAATATAAATGGTACTAGCAAACACCAGAAGGAGACATTTGCAAAAGTCAAGCCAACTAGGGATTAATATCTTGAATATAACTTCTATGGATCAACAAGACACAGCAATCCTCAGTGTTTGGTACTGGATGAACACACATTTAAGTTCACAGATAATGAATTCAGTAATGGATTTTTAAATGTTAGAATATCATTTGAGAAATCACAAGAAGGTTGAATCTCACAAAATTTAATTCAACAAAAAGGGAGATGGGGGAGGCAAGGTAGCCAGACTAAGAGGTATCTAACACAGTCATGGTCAACATACCTCTGTGCCTGATCAATTTTGGAGGCTGGGATTCTGAAAGACAAAATATTGTATGTCTGTTTGTTGTGATTACTGATTATACCCATAATTATTTAAGTGAGTGTGTATAGTAAATTCCTGTGTGTGCACTTGTCTGAGTATGGATATATACCATGGTCATGCCTATACAAAGAAAAGAATAGTAGAATAGAGTTTTCCTGTACTGTCTCTTGGTACTATGACACAATCTTTCACTGGGGCTCCCTATTTAGGCTTGTCTACTGGTTAGTTCCTAGGACCATACTATCTTCATCTTTCAGCGATTGGTTAAAAGCACATATAATCATAGCCAGGTTTTTATATGTGCTCTGAGATTCCAAATTTAGGCTTTCAGACTTGCATATCAAGCATTTTTACCAACTGAAATATCTTCCAGTCCAAGATTGTAGCCTTTTATGTATTTATCTCTGAATCAGTTCAGTTTTGATAGATGTATTTACTGTAGAAAACAGCTACAATAAATCAGATGACGAACACACATACAAAGACAGACAGAGACATAGGGAGAGAGACACACATACACAGAGCTGTGTTTAGGGATAACTTAAAGTTACAACATTCTGCACACACGAATTTATTAGCTCTCAAGCATAACATTACTTACATATTCTAAAAATACAAAAAGAAACAAACATTATATTTTACAAGATTATGTACAAGTCCAAGAATTTGCAATAAATGCAGTAGATTTTTTTTTATCTATGAGCAATGCAAAACTGGTTTAGGGAAAAGACAAAAGAAAAGATGAAGTAAATGAACTGATGATGGCTGTGTATCATTCATTAAATTCAATAGACTAGGCTAAAGAGAAAGAAAAAATCTTTAATAGTTCAACTCAAATGTCAACTTGATAACATCTAACATCACCTATAAGTTAAGCTTTGGATACCATTCTCCAGGCTTAGATCTGGGACTTCATGGAGAAAAAAATGTAAGCAGATTACAATCAATCTGTTTGCTTTCTAGTTGCAGATGCAGTGTGACCAACTGCTTAAGCTCTTGCCATCTAAACTCCACCATGACTGACTCTACCTTAACATTTTTAGAGAAAATAAACTAATTCGCTTTTGTCAAGGTATTTTATCTCAACAGAAAAAGAAACTAAGAGAAGTTTTGAATATCATGAAGGACTTGTTTAATACTATTTTTCTTATGCCTTTTATTTTGTCAGTTTTGATCTTAATTTTATTAGAAAAGAACAGTTTAATCTTTGCTATGTATTTCACTCATAATTTTGGAGTAAAAGCATTAAACATTTAAATAAGTATATGATCTTTAGTAACCAATTGATTTGATATTTTTTCATTTTTAATACTCATTTTTATGTTCCAACTAGCAGAGGCTGACTTGACACTTGGTTGTCTTAAAAATACTCATACATATAATAAGAATTGACCACATGTTGACAACACCTCTATCAAGAATTCCCATTTCACCATTTTGCTGTGCTGTGCTAGTGGATAAACTCCATGTTTAATGAACTGTGGTAAAACAATCCAGAGGAAGAGTAGGGAGCCATTAACATGCTGGAAATGATTTAACAGCAGGATGATTGTTACCAATATGAATGGAAAGACAACTGAATCCCATGCATAATGTTCGTAATAAAAATATATTTAAAAGAAAATAGGAAAACTTTAGAAATTATTTTTCATTCTGGTAGGAAGCTTGCTTTTTGGATATAGCCAATTTTTAAATATTTTTATTTGTTCTTTGACAACTTCATATGTGTGTGTGCAATCTAGTTTGATCATATTCAGCCTGTATTAATTATTCTTTCATAAGACCCTCCACCATCTATGGCCATCAGGGTTTCTGTCTCTGATGGGCCTTCAAATTGTTCATGTACTTTCTGAACTGTCAACTATCAGTAGATGTATTTTTGTGTCTGTGGCACCTGCAGAGCCACCCAGCCAACATTCCCCTGTTCTAAGGAGTTGATATCTCGTAGAAAGAGCATTCAAAATGGATTACTGGGAGTCCATATACAATTCTAACAGGAAAAGTAATATAACAAAAAAAAAACCTCTTTTATGCCAACTCATTTTCATCCTCTGATAACCTGCTGAGTCTGAGATGTCCAAATGGAACATGTGTATGTAGACCAAAACCTGTAATTCCTCAGGTATCATCCACCTTGCTTTTTTGAGTCAGGAACATTAATAGCCATGGGCTTCACAAAATGGGCTAGATAGGCAGGTTAGCTGACTCAAGGGACCCATCTTTTCAGCACTGGGAATATAATTTCAGTTTACCAATATCAATTTCTTATGTGGGTTTAGGGGCCAAATTCAAGTCCTCTTGCTTGCAAGGCCAGAGCTTTATGAACTGAGTCATCTTTCTAGGTCTTGAATTTTATTTTATAAGAAATTGATAGTATTTTAATTTGTGTTCATATCTACCATTCAAAATAGAAATTTGGTGCTTACATTTTAACTAATCTCAGGAAATTCTTTGACATGTTTTCAGATGAGATGAATCTATACAAACTGAGCAAGAACAGGACTGCCTGCTACCGAAGGTGAGGGTGCCTATTAGAAGACTCTGTCTCTATTTAGATCCAATGTAAAGTTGGTCAGGGTCATTTGCCAGTGGCCATACATAGCTCCCAAATATGCATCCTAGACCACAGAGTTATAAAAAGCCAAGATTCTTGTGTTTTGTTGTTGTTACTGTTTGCTTGTTTTTAAGACATGTAGCCCAGATTAACCTTGAATTTGATATGTTGCTAAGAATAAACTTGAATTTCTAATCTTGCTGACTCTAGAACCCCAGGGGTTAGATTATAGTTATCCCCTACCACATGGGGCTAGATTCCTCTTTGAAAACTAACTGCTAAGCAGTTTTCATAATAAATCTTAGCAAACTAAATCACTGACAAAAAATCAAATACCATATTTCTCATACATATGCACAGACATAAAAAATGTATGTAAAATTAAGATAAACAACCCAAAAATTTGTTCTGAATACAAATTTAGGAAGCATTCAGAATTATTTAAGAATGTTTAAATGCAAATTGGCATGGTATTGGAATATTGATGTTTTTCTTGTCAGACAAATAAGGAAAATATAATAAAAACCTACTCTGTTTCCAAACAGGTACAAATATTAGCATTTGTCTATGCTTTGGTATATTAAATAAAGAAAAATTTGCAAAAAATGTAATAAGCATATATACTGGTATGTTCATTTGGTCAATATTCTAAGAATAGAAAAAACCATATGTGTGTGTGTGTATATATATATATATATATATATATATATATATATGTATACTTAGGGATTTTTAAAAATACATCAGTGAGATCAACATAATAGCTCATTAGGTAAAAGCTCTTGCTGCCAAACTTTAATTTGAGCCTCTGGACCCAAATGGAGGAAAAAATACCCCAAATCTTTCATGTTAGACTTTTTTCTTCTTTCCCTCTCATTTCTTTTCCTTAGCTTATTTCATTTTTTGAGATTATAATTATGCTATTTCTCTCTTCTCTAAACCATGTTATATACTCCTTCAAATTTTTAATCTTGCTGACTCGAGAACCCCAGGATTTAGAATATAGTTATCCTTGGACTCTTTTTCATTAACTGTTAGGACATGAATATGTGCATATATGAATACATGTATTTCCCAAAATATAATCTGTTACATCTGTATAATGTTACTTGCATGTATATATGTATGTGTTCAGAGGTAATGATTTGACAGTAGACAGCCAACTGAGGTGCTTTCCTGTGGACAACCACCTCTTTAAGTTCTGGCTTTTGGTCTTGAATATCTTTTGTGGAATTTTTCCCCATGAAGTTTGTTCTTTGGTGTCATTCTTGTTCAGGTCGTGTGTGGGCAATCATGTTGGTAACAGTATGACATTACTAGGAGACACTATCTGACAGCAAATTTCCTGATCCTCTGGTTCACATCATCTTCCCAGCCCCCCTTGTACCATGTTTCTTGAGCCTTAGATACAAGAGTAACAACAATTTACAAACATTTCTTCATAACTATCTTCTGAACTCCACATGTATGCCTCCTCATAACAAATAAATATGAATAAAAATGTTATTCAATAAATGTGAATGTATTTAAGTTCTGACCCCCACACTTGAAATTATATGAGCTTATTATATTCAACAATAGAATGAATCACTTAATATCATAAAACATTGTCACTAACTGGGAAAGTACTCCTATATGTCTCCAATGCCTATAATACTCATAATTTGGATATATATGGTGAATCTATAATAACTTCTGTGAATGCCAAGATGACGTATTTTAATACAAAACAAACAATGTTAGAAGTTTTATTCTTTCTTTTGTTCATTTTATTTTTCCAAATTTTTTTAAAGTTAAAATCATTGATGACCAAAAAATAATTCAGAGAAACATCACCATTTACAATATCTACAAATAATATAAAACCACTTTGGGGTAACTCTAACCAAATGCTAAAAGACCTGTATGACAAGAACTTTAAGTCTTAGAAGAAAGAAATTGAGAAGATATCAGAAAAGATCTCAATTGTTTAATATAGGTGAACATAATAAATATGGCAATTTTACTAAAGGCAATTTATAGGTTCAATGTGATCCCTATCAAAATCCCAACATAATTCTTCAGAGACTTTAGAAGAACAATACTCAATTTCTTATGGAATAACAAACAAACAAACAAACAAAAAAACCCAAGACTGCAAAAGCAATCCTGTACTGAAAGCATCACCACCCCTGATTTCATGCTCTACTATAGAGCTATAGCAATAAAACAGCTTGATATTTGCATAAAAACAGCTTGTGGATTAAAGAGATTGAATTGAAGATCCTAACATTAACCTACACAACTATGGACAACTGAATTTTGATAATGAAGCAAGAAAATATACAATGGAATAAAGAAAGCATCTTCAACAAATGGTGCTGGCATAGCTGGATGATGGTATGTAGAAGAATGCAAATAGATCCATATCTATCATTTTTCACAGAACTCAATTCCAAGTGGATCAAACAATCCAAGTTACACAGAAACTGATACAAAAGGAAGTGTGAAATAGCCTTGAATGCATGGGAACTGGAAACCACTTTCTAAATATAATACCAGTAGCATAGACACTGAGAGAAGCAATTAATAAATGGGATCTCTTGAAACTGAGAAGCTTCTGTAAGGCAAAGGACATATTCAATAAGACAAAATGACAACCTACTAAATGGGAAAAGAAATCTTCACAAACCTACATTAGACAGAGGACTGATCTCTAAAATATATAAAGAAATCAAGAAACTAGAGGTAAAAAAAAAAAAGAACCCAGTTGGAAATGGGGTACAGGGCTAAATAGGGAATTCTCAACAGAGGAATTCCAAATGGCTGAAACACACTTAAAGAAGTGTTCATCATTCTTAGCCATCAGAGAAATGCAAATCAAGACAACTTTGAGATACCACCTCACACCTGTTAGATTGGCTAAGATCAAAAACACAGATGACAGCCTATGCTGGAGGGGATGTAGAACAGGGGAACACTCCTCCATTGCTGAAGAGAATGTAAACTTGTACAGCCACTTTGAAAATCAGTACAGTGGTTTTTCAGAAAACTGAGAATCAATCTACCCAATGATCCAATAATACCACCATTTGGCATATACCCAAGGGATACACATTCTTACTTCAAAAGAATTAGCTCATCTATGTTCATAGCAGTATTATTTGTAATAGTCAGAACCTTGAAACAACCTAGATGTCCCTCAACTGAAGAGTGGATTTAAAAATTGTGGTACATTTACACAATGGAGTACTCAACAGGAAAAAAAAAATGACATTCTAAACTCTGTAGGCAAATGGATGGATTCTGAATGAGGTAACATAGACCTAGAAAGGTAGACATGGTATATACTCACTCATAAGTGGATATTAGATGTAAAACAAAGAATAACCAAGCTACAATCCATAATAATGCCCCCAGCAGCTAGGTAACTGGAGGAAGTTAAGGGATACATTCATAGATTCCCCCTGGGAAGTGTAAATAAAGAGAATCCCCTGCGGAAACTGTGATTATATGATGAGGAAGGAGCAAGGGGAAGTAAGAAAAGAACATGAGAGAATGAGAGAGTTGGGGGAAGCAAAGAGAGGGAGAATGAAGGAGTGCATATCCTGTTGGAGGAGGCCATTGTGGAATTAGAGAGAAAACTGGTACTAGTAAACACCCAAGAACCCACAAGATGAGCCCAGCTAGGACTTCAAGCAATAGTGGAGAGGGTGCCTAAACTGGTCTTTCTCTATTTTCATATGAATTACAACCCCAATTTCTATTATAGAACTTTCATCCAGCAGCTGATGAAGGTAGATGCAGATATCCAAAGCTAAACACTGGATTAAACTGTTGGTCCAGCTGAAGAGAGGGAGGAGAGATTATGGGAGCAAAGGGATTAGGATCACAGGGAGGAGACCAACAAATATGGCTGACCCCACCTACTGGGAGTTCACTAACTCTGAAATGACAACTGATGAGCCTTCATGGATAGGATCTGGATCCTCTGAATGTAGATGACAGTTGAAAGGCATGGGCAGTTTGTGGAATTTCTTGCAATGGACCAGTCTATCTCAGGTTCATGAACTGACATTTTTAATAAAAAAGGGGAAAAAAAGAAAAGAAGATATGCATTGTGCTGTATGAGGGAGGAAGCTGAGGACTACAGAAAGACTGGATTCAGTTACCCATCTATGTAGCTCCTCTATGGGTCCACTAAGTATATGCACTTTCTTTTTCTCTCATTCAAAACATCCTAACCTCTGACTCTTTTTCCTTCCCTCCTCCCAGTCCTTTTAATACATCCTCTCTTACCCAGGTCCACTGCTCCTCTCTTTCCCTTTCAGAAAAGAACTGCCCTCCTTGTGTCATCAGCCAAAGACTATATAACAAGATACAACAAGACAAACATATGCCCTCATTAAGGCTTGACAAGGCAACCCAATAGGTTTCATGAGCATGCAAAAAAATCAGAGATACCTCAACTACCATTGTTACGAGTCCAACAAAAAAAAACCTAAGCTTAGGAATCACAACATGTATACAGATAACTTGGTGCAAACCCATGCAGGCTCTGAGGTTGACATTAATCTCTGAGAGCCCCATTGAACCCTGCCTAGTTGATTCTGTGAGCCATGTTTTCCTGATGTTCTTAAACCTTCTTGTTTCTACAATCTTTTCTTCTGTAGTTTCAGTAGTGTTCCTTGATGTTTGGCTGTGAGTCTCTGCATCTGATTCATAGACTGTAAGAGGAAGTTTCTCTGAGCACAACCAGGTTAGGCACGAGTCTATGGGTATAGCAGAATACCATTAGGAATTATTTCACTAAAATTTTCTTCTTTCCTTGTCAGTCCTATTTGGTTCTACCCTAGGTTTCTGAGCCATCTGTCTTCTGGGCAATGTCTGTCATGGGTTCTTTCTCATGGAATGAGACTCAGGTTATACTAGTCATTGTTGGGTACTCCCAGAAGCTCTGAAACCACTAGCACATCTTGCAGGCAGGGCAAGTTGTGGGTCATAGATTTTGTAACTGTGTTGGGGTTCTAGTCCTACCACTGAAAGTTTAGCCTGGTTAAAGAAAATGACTTACTATCTATTACTGGGAGTCCTCTTAGGGTAAACCTCAAATTCTGGGAAGTTTCCAGTGCACTGGGTTTCCATACTGCAACCTAAATGTCTATCTATTTCAACCATTTCTTTTAATACTTGAAAAAAATCATTCTGAGTGAGGCATTCCAGGCCCAGAAAGACACACATGATATGTACTTACTTGTAAGTGGGTATTAGCTGTTAAGTAGAGGATACTTCCACTCCAATCCACAGATCCAGATCTGTAGAAGTTAGAAAACGAGAGGTCTTGTGAGATAGGATGCATGGATCTACCTGGGAAGGGGAAATAGACTAGATTTTGTGCATTGACTGTGAGCAGGTAGAGATGGGAACATGGGGTTGGAGAGGAAGGGAGGGAGAGAGTATGTTCTTATTTTCTCATGAACAAATAAATTAGAATCAAGTATATTGTTCCTGGACGATGCTTAAAGTTATTAGAATGTTTACACACAAGCATAAGCCCCTAACTTTGAAGCTCAGAACCTATTTGGTTCTTTGTTGAATTATTTTGTTTTCAAACCAGGCATAGTAATGTGTACTGCAACCCAGCTCTGAGAGCCAGATAGAGGAAGATCTCTAGGGGTGGCCAGCCAGTCTCGACAAATCAGCACACTTCAGGCCAGTGAGAGACTGTGTCTCAAAAAAACAATGATATGGCTTTTAAGAAAAAAGATCCAAGACTTATCTGCAGCTTCCACACAAATGTACACCCATACAAACATGTGCCCAGTTATACACATACAGACTTACTAATTGTGGGTCTTTATGCAGGTCTTTATGCCTTTCTAAAATTTAGCCACTTAGCAGGTTAAAAGTGTATGAATAATGGTAGTTAAATGCACCAGAAAAAAAGAACATTATTGTTTACATTTTTTAAGTGTTAGTGTGTGCATTTGCCAAATTTCTTTAAATGGCCAAGCACTTTAGGATTACTAAACTTCTCTAACAGAATAAATATTTATGAAAGAAATATAAAGTAGACATCACATATGTCCTTTTTATCTCATGAGGTTGATTGTGAACAGTCCCACTTTGCATTCCATGAGATATGCCCATTACTGCAAGACAATGCAGTGTTAAACCTGTTTGAACTCAGAATCATTATGGAAAAAATCTCTGAATGTATCTTTGAGGAAGTTTCTAGATTAGGTTAATTGAAATGGGATGACTTATTCTAATTGTTGGTGGCACTATGACATGAACTGTGGCCCAGGTGAACATCAGAATTCATTTCTCTTTCTGCTTCTTGTTTGTGTCTGTTTGACTTGCTACCAGTCTTTAACAGCCAGAATGGACTGTACCCTGAAACTGTGATGCAAAGTGAACCTTTCTGTCTTTAAGTTTCTTAAAATACAAGAAAGTATTATAATACAGTTCAGTGTCTAGAATGCTGAATGTAAAGAGATGGGGAAAAGGACTTTAAGCTGGGATCCCTGAAGACCTAAAGGATGTTGATAGAATAAAGAACAACATCATCTGAAGCATGGGGAAATGTTCAGTGATTTGCACACGTTTAGCCTAACTTTATGGTACTTGTGACATATATTCAGAGAATGCTGGCCATGGTATGTATCAAAAGTATTTTTAAAGCTTTCTGATTATTAAAGTATATTCATGAAAATATTCACCTGTCTCTATGAAGAGCTAATAATTAAAAGAATAAAACGAATTTTGACTAACTGAAAACATTTACTACCACAAGCTATGCACTGGAGGTGCTATTTATAGCAAGGAATGCAGAAGTTTACTGCTAAGCTATGTACATAAAGCTACAGACATGAACAACTGAAGCCAGAAGGTTTACTCAGATTACCAGTGTCAAGGTCATTAACATTGCCCCAGCCTATCAATTACTTAGATGATTCATTTTTACGTAGACCACTTGGCCACAGGTCATCTAGATTGTGCTGAAACTCCTGGAAAGGACATCTGTCCAAGATGTCCCTATGTTAGGTTTTCTGTGATAAGGTGTTTTAGGTGCTAGTCAGACACTAGATACTGTAGCAAGATCCGGTGAGTCTGGGGAGAATATGGGAATGAGAATCAAAATGAGAAGTAGACAATCACTAGCATCTGCATGCCACTAAGTAGGTTAGAACTTCATTTCTGCTGCAGCTCATAATCCTGATGCCAAGCCTGGCAACATGATACCTGGGTTCTATGCCCAAGACCAACATGGTGGATAGAGAATTGACAATGGCAAGTTGTGCTGATTCCTATATCAAGTGATTTGACACACACAGCAAAAAAATAATCAAAAATTTTTAAAAAATAATTTAAAATGTGGGGTGTGTGTGTGTGTGTGTGTGTGTGTGTGTGTGTGTAAATGTATGTACAGAGGCTACAAGAGGTCACTGGATCTCTTGGAGTCAAAGTTATAGGCCACTGTGAGACTCTGATATGGGTGCTGGGAACTAAAACCCCATCCTCTGGAAGAGCAAGCATATTTAACTGCTGAGGTAACTTTATAACATCAATAAATAACATTTTATAATTATTGAACAAAACCATTTTAGACTGACTTACACTGTTTCTAACTCTAGACCAAATTATGCATGTGGTGTGTGAGAGAGAGGGGGGGAGGAAGGGAAGAGGAAGGGAGGGAGAGTGGGGGGAGGGAGAGAGGGGGGGAGGGAGGGGGAGAGAGAGAGAGAGAGAGAGAGAGAGAGAGAGAGAGAGAGAGAGAGAGAGAGAGAGAATTGAGGATTGAGAATTTTTGGACAGATACAAACATCTACCTTTTCCTACCTGTAGTAGGCATTGATGACAGAGAAAATAATTCTACCAAAGAAAATTAACAACTAGTATGTTTAATGGGGTGTCTTACAGGTGTATTTGTGAAGGTTTGCTTAGAAAAGTATGGGTGATATAAAGGCTGTTGAATCACTGAAATGCCTTTATCAGCATAAGCAACAACTCAGAAATTCTGCATTTTTTAGGTACCCCAAACTGTTTGTAGACAACATGCAGCTCAGCTAATTGAAGACTCTCTTCCCTACAGCAAGATTTTATTGTTTGCACAGCCCAAGAAAGAGATTTTGTAAATTCTGTAAGTTTCTGGATCTTCCTTAATATTGTTAGGTGTGCTTTCTTTCAGAGACTCATGACATTTTTTCTTTTTTTTTTTTTTTTTGTGGACTGAATGTTTCAATTGGGAAGTATTCTCTAAAAATATACTTTAATGGCCTAAGAATTGAAGATTAGGTTACTACTACTATATTTCTGCTAACATAACTTAACTCCTTAAAAAATAGTGATATATTTCTTAACACTTGTCATTATGATTGCTGAAGTAATGAATGTAAAGTGATAGATATTAATCAGTAATAATTATTGTCTAAATTTATGTAGCTTTTACCATTATTTTTTGATGATATGATAAATTTTATTTTTCTAAAAGTTCCACTATTTACTATAAATTGTAGTGATAAGTTAGAACATTTTTAAAATTTGTTCTATTTAAAACTACATTTTTATGAAAGAGAAAAGGAATGCTTCAGATCTCTTTTTATATATATTTTTTAGTTATTATGAATAAAGTCATATTTTTTATCCGTGTATATCCTCGTTCAAGCTCCCTTCTCGCTCCTGCCCCTTTCAGTCAACCTAAAGATGCACATTTGCACTCCAAAGGCATTAGCTCAACTATGTTCATAGCAGCATTATTTGTAATAGCAAGAAACAACGTAGATGTCCCTCAACTGAGGAATGGGTTAACAAACTCTGGTACATCTACACAATGGAGTACTACTCAGCAATAAAAAAAAAAATGATACCCTAAAATGTGCAGGCAAATGGATGGATTGGAGAATATCCTCCTGAGAAAGGTATCACAAACCCAGAAAGATAAGCAGGGGATGTACTCACTCATTTGTGGACTCTAAACAAAAAAGCAAAATGCAAAGCATGTCCAAGCTGGAAACCACTGAACAGCTTGGGGTCCATTACCATTATTAAATAAGCAATTTCCTTCATTGAGAAAGTGGCACTTGTTGCATATGGAAAACCACAGAGGAATCAGTGCAAAAATTTTAACCATATTCTTGTTCTTCTGATTCGGTTATTTTCTATGAGGTTACACAGCATAGTTAGTTATTCTTAAAGACATGAGAGCCTACTTTGTATTTTTTACTTCCCTTATTTCCCTTCTATTAAGTAAGGGAGCATCATGGCTTAAAACCCCATCTTAATCTAGCAAAACAATTTAGGTGTTTACAGAAGATGTGGTTTCATTAAAACATGTAACAAGGATAACAGCTACCAAAACAATGATAATATCATGGTTAGTCCTCAGCATCAATTCTTTCCTCTCCTTTCAATATTATCTCAACACTGAAAACTGTCACTCTTACAGCTTTCTAAATAAAGATTCTTTAATCTGTTCAGGTGACTGACCCCTTTCAGAACCTTCCACTTTGGGAAATACTTCCATGTTTGTAAAGGCTCATATTAAAATTATTAAATAAGCTGGACTTGTGTACTTTAGGTTCTAGTAAGAAAGTAAAAGAATTTTAATCAAAATCATGAAAAAAATAACTTTCTAAACTCTCATACTATTTAGGAATTTAGATTTCATACAGTTTAGATAATTGAAGCACAAATTACCATGATTTTTACTTCCAGGCTAGACATGATAGAAACGTTTAATGGTTTCTCTGGAACAACAATAAAAGGCAGATGCTATCATGTGGAAGTAACTATTGGTAATGAAAAAAAAATCTAGACCAAAAATAACTTCACAAAGTTAATGAATCAATCCTTGGATAGAGAATATAGATTTGGTAAACCAGTGCCTGGTTTAAGTATCTTCCTATATTTTGGTTACAAATTTGAACTGAAGGATGACTCCATATGTTGTGTATGCAAACAAACTTCAAACTAACATAAGAATATCTTCATGTATCATATAGTGATAGTGGTAGAAGAAAGTGGTCATTCCTCATATTCTTTTAGCTTTAGTCAACCACAGGCATCTAACTGATCAGATCATGTTCATGTAACATAAATAAAAGCTGACTAAATTAACCAGATTCTTTCTATTTGTCATTTCCTTTTCTTTGGTTATAAGTATAAATAGTATATTGCTAGAATTTTAAACTGGAATGCTGCCTACTTTTCTTCTCACCCAAATTTTCTTAAGTATAATTTAGCTTAGATATTTTAATAGATAAAAATTCTTAATCTTTCAAATTTATTTTATTTTCTGCTGCTGGTGATCAAACTTGAAGGCTTTGTATGTACTATGCAAGTACTATACTAAGAGTTCCATCATTTGCCCTTGGCTATATGAGACAGTGTCCTACTATTTAAGCTAGTATTAATCCCACTGAATGAGAGTAAAAATTATTTAAATTCCTTGCACAATTTAAGCAAGCTTTATTTTCTGTCAGACAAGCTATATCCCTAAATCAGAATTTGATCAATTTCATCAATCATAGAAAAAGATAGGGTTTATATAGCTCAAAACCTGCAAAATTAAGGGGTTTTCAAGTGTAGAAGAATTTTTAGAGTAATTTTGGTTACTTGGGGACTTGGCAGGAAATTTAAAAATTATTTGGCAGAATATCTTATCTTAGTACATTCGAAGTGTGAATCAAACTCCATAGAGTAGGGAGCATGTCAAATTCTAGATGCACAATAAACTTGAATTTTGCATCAAACAGAGATGAACTTGTTGACCTCATAACAGCTTCCATACTTGAGATGAAGTCAACTTCTAACTTGGTCCTGCCTGCCTCCCAGTGATTAATTATGTAAGCTTTTGCACCACAGTTTCTTTTCACAAAATCTAGTATATCACATGTGCACAGTGTTGGGAATATAAGTGAATACTGCAAAAATAATATTTGTCATTATCTATGATAATAGGCATAGAATTCCTAAACTCATATGAGTTTTTCCACTGATCAGGATGTCCTGTTTCTGAGCCAGATGTGATGGTACAGAATTATAATTTCAGCACTTATGATATATAGTAAGCAGGTCAGGAGTTCAAGACTGTCCTCAGATACATAGGAAGCTTAAGGCCAGACTAAAATACAAAAATTATGTCTGAAGAATATAAAATACAAGAAAGCAGAGAACATCTTGTGTGCTTGCTCATAATTGTTTATATGTGTGGCAAAGGTCAGCTTGGGACTTCTTGATGTTGTAATTTCCTGGAAACAATCTAAAGAGAAAACTCTAATGCATACTTGTTTTTAATCATTGGTTTTTGTGAGAGATGTCTTTAAAACAAACTTCACAGTTGTAAATAAATATCACATTCAGAGCTATGCAGAAAAGAGTCGAGGGGATTTGAGGAAAAGGAAAGTGGGTGAGAGGCCCATGCTTCACTGGTCTCTGCACATGTATACATGTGATTGTGTTTGGTAGAATCATAGAATTTTGGTTTAAAGCATTATAGGGACTAGAGATATGGCTATGGCGGTACAGTTCTTGCTATACATGCTTGAATACCCGAGTTCAGCCTCCCAGAATCCTTGTGAAAAAGCCAAGAGCCACATGTTGGTAATTTGAGTACTGGGATGTTAGAGTCAGAAGTATCCCAGGCTCTCCTTAACCAGACAGCCTAGCTGACTCAGTGAGATTCTAGGTCAGTAAATTTTTTGGTGATCAATTGTGGAAGATAGCCAGTGTTAACCTCTGGTTTCTCTCTATATCAGTACATATACATACTAACACACAAAATAAAGAACACGATTCTGACATCAACAATTCTGTCTTTTTAATTTATTAGCTAATTATTTACCAACACTGAATTGTTCAGTACCTCATTTAATATTTTTAAATTATTGGTTTATGAACAAAAACTTAATCCAAAAAATTTTATGGAAAACCTAGAAAGCATGAAAGGAACCCACTTTAGCAATAAAGGCAGTGTCTGTTAATATTTGATAAATGTCAAGATTGGCAGAATGATCATTTGATGAAATGATGAGTATATAGCTACAGTAAATTAGAAGACTAGAGACTTTCTTCTTTAAGCCATTAACTTGACTTACATCATTAGAACTAGAACCAGGCCTAGCAACATGGTTCAATGGATAAGGCATTTGCTACCAAGATTTGTTCAATCCCTAAAATGGAAGTCATGCAAGAGAGGACCGAATCCCATTAGTTGTTTTCTTATCTCCATATACTTTGAAACATTTGTGCCCAGACACAAAAAGAAGGGATACCTACACAAATAACTAAGATTTAATTGTTGAGTCTCAAAGAATGTATGAAAGGAAAGTGTAGATAGAAATCATGGGGCTAATAAGGATGGGAGAGAGACTAGAGGGGTTTGGGATCACAGTGATAAAAATACACTATACACATGCATGGAATTGTCGAAGAATGATTTTGATAAAATCTTAAATAATTGCTTCCTCAGGTAAAACCTTTGAAAGACTACACGTGCAGACATATGGTCATGTACTAACAATGATTTTCTTACTGAGGAGAGAAGGATAGAAAGGGTAATGTGGTCATCCTATATGTATATTACCGACTAGGAATGCATTCTTTATAAGCCATAAATATCTACATTTTACTAAAATATAAACAAATAAAAGTTCACTCATATATAACTACAAAAATATTGCTTCTTGACATATTTTTAATTTTCAGTTTTGAGTTAGATATATCTTATTTCTGCACTAGTTGCAGGGGAGAAACTTCATTACATAGGTAATAATATTCAGGGAAAAATAGCTTAAGGGCCTATATAAAAATGAATACTACTTTGTGGTTTATCATTAAAATATATTCAGAATTATACAAGGTAAAGAAATAAAGTTAGAGATGGGGACAGTGCTCACATAAGGCACCCCCATGCTTGTTGCTTAGTTTGCATCATTTAGGGGATGAGCAAGTACAGTCACCATGTAGCCTCATTTACAATGAATAACTCTTCATACCTCACAGGGATGGGCTGCAGTTGATTCTCATTAATTATTCCCTAGGTTGCCATTCCTCAACCCTGGCTGTGTATTTGATTTGGTCATACCAAAATGGTAACCCTGAGGTACCAGAACTGATATATTAAAACCCTTTGAGTTAAATAATACTAGATTATTCTCATAGGAACTTTTAAAAATAGATGTATCCAATGACTGTAATTCTCAAATTTTCCACTGTTAGGACCCTTGATAAACTTCAGTTGTATTTATAGTCCTTGTAGAAGCCTCCTAGTTCCCCTTTGAAGAGCAGCATGGAACTCAAATTTTCAGTTTATCAAAGCAAATGGCATGCATTTTCCAAAGGCAAATTGCAGAGCAATGGCATTTGCTGATGAATAGAAAACTGCATGAACTAGGACACACTGTGGCGTTTGCCCACTTATAACTACAATCCAAATTACCTTTGAAACAGTATTGGGAAACTGGAAGCATTTCCAAGGGCTCTGTTGATAGATGTGTTGAAAATAGATCCCAGCTTTCTCTTGTCTGAACTGAGAACTTCAATCCTCTGCAACTCAACTTTGAATTAGCCCTGAAATTCCTCAATTTTCAAGTGAAATTCATGAGGCTTCTAGACCTAAAGTGTATTGGAGTCAGTATCATACTTTGTCATCCACAAAAGAGTTACCGCCTATGAAGAGGACTATCAGGAAATACTAGATTTATGATGTGTCTTGAGCAGAAGAGAGCACTGCCTGGTATGACTGTCACATACATTCAATCTATACTAAAATAAACAGCTTGGGATCTGAAGCGCCTTGGACCAGCACCTTGGAGCCCATTCCCTCCAGAGGATCACCTGACCTATCCTTAATCTTGGGATGAGGAAAGCAGATCTGCCTATAGTGGATGCTGAACTAAGCCACATTGGGACCTTGGGACCTCCTGCCCTTGCTGGGGAGGAGATAAGAATCTGGGGCCAAGAGAGAGTGACTGGCAGGAGCAGGAGGGGGAAGGGAGTTTGAACAAGAGGATACATGGCTAAAAAATGAGATTTTATTTATAATAAAAGAAAGAAAAAAGTGTAAGTTTAGAACTGCAGAGAAATCTCAGTTGGTTAAGTGTTTGCTATGCAGAAATGAAGATTTAAGTTTCATCCCCAGAACCAACACACTGTAAAAGGGATACTGTGAAATAAAAAAATAAAAAAGCCCAACAGTCAGTATACAAAAGAAGCTGAACAATTCTCTTTAGTAAACTTTATTCATAATTGGCCATTGAGGTGGGGAGGGAGCATTAGATAGAAGCGGCTAGGTTAATGGAGATCCAAGTATGTTGTGATGTTACAGGGATGAAGAGAATTTCTTTAAAAGCCTATAGAGGAGCTTCACACGCATTGGGAGTGAGGATGAGCATAGGCAAGTGAAAGTGATGACAGGGAGGAGACCAGGGGAGCCTCTTCCGTGAACCATCTTTAGAGCCTCTCCATAGCAGTCTGTCTGAGGAGTCAGACCAGACCCCAGAATGAAGGGAAGTTTTAACAATTCATTATAATTTAGGACTGGAGCGAAGTCTTATGTCACATGATTTAGGGTAGCATAGTGTACCTAACAAAAAGTATGGAGGAGACAGGTGCCATAAATTGAGAGCTGTTAAATCACAGCATTCTCTGTCCTAGCAGCATCCTGAGGAAAGTCTGGCCGGGTTCATGTTGTGGGATACAGTCTAAAGATACAGACTGTGTTCTAACAGATAACTTGCTGTTTTGTGTTTTGGATATACTTCATATTTAATAATTGACATGCTCATGTATGCTATATCTCATGAAGTCTAAACTTGTCTCAATGGGAATTGTCACTAATCATTTGATAGCACAGTGCTCTAGAAATCAAGAATTTTTTCCCAGACTGTATTCAACTTTTTTTAAGGTTCAGACATCTATAAGAAAAAAACAGAAAACTCCACAAATCACCAGAAATATAGATGTTCAAAATACACAGATTACTTAAACCTAACTATGGGAATGGTCCAGTACCTACAGATCCCAAGCCTTCTTTGTCATGATATCCATTCCTTAAATTTTTAGTTTTAGAAAAGGCTTCTCAGTATAGCTCAAATATTTTGTCTTAGCCTCTCCAGTGTTAAGATAACAAGTCAACCCTTTCCAACCCTATTGAGTTAAAAGGATTCTTCTAGAAATTACCTTACTTGAAATTGTTTTTAATTTGTTATTACTGAAACTCAGAAATAAAACAATTCAAAGGCCTAGGGTTTTGTCTATAATTCTATAGTTTGGAGTTATTTCCTGGCATATCGGAATAAGAAACTGTTGGGATAAGCAGAGGTAGAGGTAGTTGGCTCTACAGAGGAGAGGCTAAGAAAACAGAAGGAAAAAGGGAGTGATGGTGATTTTTATTTTATATTTTTTCTTTTATTGAAAGTAATTTAAGTATTTATAGTAGAATTCTGCAAAAAAAAAAAAAAAAAAAAAAAAAAAAGCTAACTCTCAGTATTCTCCACTGCAAAGCCAGGCCTGGCTCCACAGGGTTGGCCATTTGTATATTGCTGTGTTTAAGCTCCAATTCAAATGCAACTCACAGGCATTTCTCTTGTTATTCTGTGTTTAAGAAAGCCCCTTCTCCTTAAATATGACTCCATTTGTCCTACATCCTCTGCATCAGAGAATGACACCTTTCATTTAACTATTAGCCAAACATTGCAAGGGCTTGTTTAATTTTAGACCCTGTATAAACTAAACTTGAGGTTTTCCTTGAACTACCTCTTCACTATGAGTTTTCTCAGAAGTCAACTAAAGAACATTTTACTCTGTAAAAAAAAAAGTAGATTCTTTTCTCTTGCAGTATACTTCAAGTGTAGATTACTCTCCTTCTTTTCTTCATAGTTCCTTCACACTTCCTCTCAATCCACTTCATTTTTGTCTCTATTTAGAAAAGAACAGGCTGCTAAGAGATAACAACCAAACATGACAAAATAAAATACAGTGGTGATAAAGCAAAAATCTATATATTGAAGTTGGACAACACGTGGAAAGGGTTCCAGGAGTAGGCATGGGAATCAGAGACCCACTTGTTCTCACACAGCAGAGCCTGTCAAAGAGTCAACTGGGTATGGAAATAGAGCAGGAGGACTAGGAAAATCTAGAGATTGAGACTGAAAAACAGAATTGGGGGGTTGGGGTCAATACCATACAGCCTCAAGTTTATTTCTCAGCCTGCTTATATACAAACTAAAAGGCAGAAAACAAGCAGAGCAATGCTGGCATTTTACAAAGCATAAGCAGACATTATCTTAAGAAAATCACATTTCTATTCTGTCCTTGAGTCAAGGAACAGGCAGTTTTATAATCTTTCACATTGCACCTCAGTAGCTTGGCTAGATAATATTATTTTCTGCCACAGGCTAATCAGAACCTTTTCACAGCTCCCAGAGAGACTGGAGTGTTGACTTTGCTGAGGGCTTGTGATAGAACTGGAGGGGGTAAGCTTGTTAACCATGTTGGCCCAGTTAGGTATCCAGGTGCCTCCTCTCGCCATCAGTCAAAGTCACCTGAACCATCAGCAGAGGTGCTCTCACTTAAGACAAACTAGGAAGCAAAGCCCTCTTCTGGCTTCCACGGGAGTCTATGACTTAGTTGAGTTGTCACTATTTCATACTATTATCAAAAAAAGATGCTTCCTTTTGTCTGTTTAGAAAACAAAATTGTGTGTGTAATGTGTGTCTCTGTGCACAGGTATGTCATATGTGTGTGGATACGTGTGTGTGTCATGTGTTTACTGACAACACACACGTAGAGGTCCCAGAAGAATCTTGAGTGTTTGTACTTTTCTTCAAACTCGTTTGAGGCAGATTGTTTAGCTCACTACTGTATACACCAGGCTAGCTGGCTGCAAGCCTCTAGGGATTCTCCTGTTGATGCCTCTCTTCTTATCATAGGGCTTTCTGTTTGTTTTTTAAACAACTATTTAAATAATATTTCATGTGGGCAGGTAGATGTTTTGCCTGCATGTACAGCATGACGATGCACACAGTGTCTAAGGAGGCCAGAAGAGGACATATAATCTTATAGAAATAAAATTACAGATAGTAGTGAGCTTCCATGTGGGTGCTGAGAATTCAACCTGTGTCTTCCAGAAGAGCAGCCAGTACTTTTAATCTCTGAGCCAGTCTCTATACCATGAATTCTAGGGATTTAAATTCAGGTTCTCATGCTTGTACACCAAGCATTTTGCTGACTGAATCATTTTTCCAGCTCTTTCTTCCTCTCTTTTTATTGACACTGTCCTTTGTCTATTTGTTGGCCCTCATGAACATTTTACATTTCCTTGTTCATTTGTTTCTTTGTGGTATGTACCTATCTTAATATCAGCTGTATTCTGGGAATTGAACTCAAGTTCTCAGGCTGGGTGGCAAGCTCTCTTAATAATTGAGCTATCTAGGAGGCCCCAAATGTACTCTTGTGGCCAGCCAAGGTCATACTTGGCACTTTGGAAAACCATCTATGCAGAATCAGTGAAAACTCACCAGCCCTTCCACATGACAGTTTCTTTATTCATTCCAGATTTATTGTGGCCCTTACTAATTCAAGAGGAACTTCTCTGAGATACCACTCTCAAGTCAGTGTTAAGAAGCTTCTGAAACATTTCTATCCCCACACTAGTAAATATGACTAGTTTTGTTACTGTAATAGTTAGAGAAATAAAAGGCATCAGCTGTTTCAGTAATGTCTATGAAGAAAAGATGTTTCTAGTTGCTAGTTAAATATTCTCAAATGTCAGGTTTTTTTTTTCTTTTTGACTACTTCATGGGCATGTCTTTTTGCTCTGTTTATTAATGTTTGCCTTACTCCCCTCACACCATACTCCAGCAAACTACTATAATTCACAGCTTTAGTCAAAAGCCTGTCCAGGAGTCTATAGAAATGGTTCAGGGAGTAAGGGTGCTTGGTAGGCAAGAACAGGGTTCTGAATTCATATCTCAACACCATTGTAAAAAATCTGGTTATAAACCCTATAAAAAACCAGATCTATAAGAGGTGGAGACAGGGGGATTACTTGGGTTTACTGTCCACCAGTCTAACTTCAGATTCAGTGAAAAACTTAACTTTGTCTTTCATGAAGAAATCAGAGAGTGATAGAGCAAGATACTGGATAGTCTCTGAACTCTAGGCATGCAAAAGATTATTGTATCTCTATAAATGTGCACATATATCATGCATAAATATAACACACACAGACATTCTTATAAAAATAAGTCAGTAAATAAATAAATGAATATCTATATAACCAGGTATAGGATTGAATTCTTACATCAGTAAGAAAAAATAGGAAGGAGGCACAAAAGAAACTATGCTCTTGGTTCAATCATTCTGAAGAATTCTGCAGCACATGCTTAGTAGCATTTAATTGCTACTATCTGGAAGAATTTCTTCATTTAAATATCTCCCTTATTTAAAATAAATGTATCAATGCTCACATTCCTGCTCAGGACATTTTTTAGCAGTAACCGCTAGTTGTCAATGGCAACCATCATATTTAATTGTTCATCTTGACATGCTCCAGCATTCTATTAAACACAGATTACTTTAGATTGAATAAATGAATAGCAAATAAGCTGGCCAAGAGTTTTGAACTGCATGAAAAATCATGCATAACTTTACCTCCTTGGGAAATGTGGACAGGGGCATTGCAGGTCAAGAGCCTGTTACAGTGTCAGGTCATCTGTTCTTTCATGAACCTTCAAGAAGTAAGTGTGTTGTAGATTACAGCTGAGAGAGAACATGATGAAGGACAAATTCCTTGACTTGATGCTATTTGGTGATTTTCTGTATTTCAAAGGTGCAATTTAGGACAGAAATGAAATATATCTTGTTCTAATGTGAATTTTTAAAAGATACACACTTATTTTATCTTATTCAATTTTTTAACAACTTTTTAAGCTCAATTGCCCTTTCAGTTCAGAGTTATTAGTGTCAGAGAAGGTACTGAGTAATACCCTTTCATCTGTTATCAGAGCATGTCTGTGATAGAAATAGAATTTGACCACATTAAGAAGGACATAATGTCCTTTTCATTTATGTACAGTTTAGTAAAAAATTCTAGACAATACTAACTATTGAGATCAGTACCAGTCATTGGTAGGTGGTAGTATGACTAGTTTTCTTTTAAATGATTAAGATAAAAAAAATTGGATCATTTAATTACAGATGTCACTTAGCTCAGGGTGTCCTTTGGCACAGTAAGAAGGAGTTTCTAGTAATGATTTATAGATACTTGTTATGGCATTAGGTTATGTACTAATTGAATAATCATCATGCAAAATTATTACTGTTTTGCAACCAGTGTCAACACTGTTGACAAGTATCAATTATTAAGAAAAAAATTATTGCCTTAGGAAAATGTCTTAAATAGTAAATAAACATTTAAAAACTGCCTTTATTTAATGTAGAGTGTCATAATCAATGATTTTGTCAGTTTTAAAATAATTATTTAATGTGCTACTGCATTTTGTAGATGTGATGGTGAGTTTTCATTGCCAAGTTGACTAAATTAACTCACCTCAAAACTAAGTCTTAATAAGAGGTTATCTAAATGAAATTAGCTTATGGACATGTCTCTGGGTAATTGTTGATAGTGTGATTTCATATAGAATGACCCTACCTAAAAGTCAGTGATATCATGTCCTGCCTTTGTGTTCTAGAATGTATAGAAATAGAGAAAGCAAATTGAACACAAGGCATGTATGCATTCAGGTCTCTTTAGTCCTGACTTTGAAGGAGACATAACCCATTATTTCAAGCTCCTATCTCTGTGAACTGTGACCTGGAATTATAATCTAAAATAAACCCTTTCTCCATTAAATTGCTTTTTTTCAGGATATTTTATCACAGAAACAAAACTAGGACAATAGGTTTATTGCACTGCAATGGTTTGATAAACATGACTGCATCTCTGGGGCATGGGGAAACCAGGAAATGGATAACTTAAAACTCTGAGAGAGATTTTCAATGCCCTTTAGAAACATTTTAACAATATATGTGATCCAGTTACAGACAAGGAGATTTTAATATCAACAATATTGGATATTTGTGGATTTTTTTCAAGTTTGAAAGAAATAATATCTAACCATGTAATTTTTAGAAAAAATAGGCTGCATGTAAAGTCATGTATTTATTGGTCATTCCTCATTCTTCTGCTGTTTATATATATATATGTGTATGTCTCATTTTTTATCCATGTATCCCCTTGTTCAAACTCTCTTCCCCCTCCTGACCCCTCTTGGTCACTCTCTCTTCTCCCTATCCGCTCATCTCCTCCTCAGAAAGGGCAGGAGGTCCCAAGGTGTGTTAGTTCAGCATCCACTCTAGGCAAATCCAGTTTTCTTAGTGACAAAACTGAACCTGTTTCTTGCTAGGCAGATAGATGCCCTATTACTGAGGAGCTCACTTTCTTTTTCCATTTTATTATATTTGACATAAAATTACTAAAAGGAATAAGTGTCTCTGATAAGAGCAAAAGTTTCACATGTATGTATATGAAAATCAAGTGTGATGTATGGTCAGTGTGTTTCTGCTGAACAGATATGCTGTATGACTATATGCTCATATCTCTTCTGAGTTCTCAGAGGGCACTGCATCTTGCTTGAATTAGGTACTTATTCTTCTTGACTTTTTTATTTTTTGACACAGAATCTGATATGTTCCTAGCTGCCCTCAACCTCACTGTATACCCAAAGATGTCTGAATTTATTACTCTCCTGCTGTCATATACTAGGTGTTGATATTACAGGTTGTTGAATACAGGTGTGTTGAATTTCATGGAAAGCAATCACTCACAAATGAACTAAGTCTCATACTGAGCTTTATCTTATTCACATTTGTGAGGATGCCAGGAATTTATTCTTGAGATGTATGTCATGTTGATGAATCTAAATTTTACCTTAATTGTCATATGTTGTAAAAAGATAATTTCTTAAAAAATTAAACAACAGTTAATTTTATTCAGCTTTTTCGTTTCAGCAGTGCCTTTCCACTTAAGGTAAATTATGAGCTGTAACTCTGTTCATGCTGACATATAGACCCAAGGATTTGAGGCATATCTCTAATAGAAAACCAGAGCAGTTTCATTTACTACAGATAAATGGATGGATGCTAGGGCACATGCTTTTATATATGGTATGTAATTTGCTGTTACTCTTTCCTTTCTATTATCAATATTCTATATTTGACTTTGGGTCAACACGTGTGTGTGTGTGTATGTGTGTGTGTATGTATGTATGTATATATATATATATATATATATGTCTGCTATCATTGATGCATCACCTTTCCCCATATATGTATATATCCTGTCACCTGTTTTTATGCCCACCCAGCATCTGTTTCATAACCATTCATCACCCATCATTTAATTATATATTCATAATCTATTTCTCTGCCTACATATCCATCTATGATCCTTTTCTATTATTTATTATCTATTTATATTTTATCTATACATCTTCTGTCTTCATGTAGTCTATATCTATATTTATATATATCATGTCAACATAATATTTAATCTATTCTCCTTAGCTTTATCTACCTGTCTTATTCTCAAATATTATCTATTTATCTATCTCTTATCATCTATTTTACTTTGTATTGTCTAATTTTCTATCATTTACCATCTATCTATATGTTTGTCTATCATTTGCCAATCTCCTAAGTCAGTTCTTCATCTATCTATAACAACATATCTAGATCATCTATTATTTTTCTGTCTTTCATGTGTCTATCCATCTATATATTACTATCACCTACTTTTCTATAATTTATCATTCATGTACCATCTACTTGTTTATTTTGCTTATCATTCACCTATGTACACATCTGTCTATATATCTATTTATCTATCTATGTATCAATCATCTTTATTACCTATTTGAAGATTTATACGTAAGAATCTACTTTTTATCCTTAGAAAATCCATTATTGAATGAGGCTCTCAGCTGACTATAAAAATGCAATGGTTACATGAAGGATAAGGGTTTCACTGGATTGAAATTAAAGGGCTAATGTATCAGATGGATAAATAATGAAGGAAAGAGACAGGAAAAGCTGTGGGAAAATAAGTACAATTTTAAACAGCTGTTTAAATTTTGTTCTATGAAAATAAACCTTACATACCGGGAATTAGATAATGTCAATGTTTCTTTTTTAAAGAGGATTTTTACTATTTTTATATTCATTTTACATGTATGAAGGGTTTTTTTGCATGGTTTATGTGTACTGTATGTGTTTCTGGCACCTGTAGATGTCAAAGGAGGATATCAGAACATGATGCTAGATTTATAAATTGTTGTGCACCAACCTAAATGTACTAGAAGATGAACTCTAGTTTCTTTGCAAGAGCAAGTGTTCTTAACTGTCCAGCCACCGACAATCCTTCAGTGTTTCTTTGGGCTTGCAATAAAAAAATCTCAGAGTTGTTTAAAAAAAAAAAAAACCTATAATATACGATTTACACAGGTAAAGCAGGTTTTAAGCAATAGCAGAAGAAACATCTGTAAATAAACAGGATGGCAGTGTCCATGATGATAGACGATCCTGGAACTGGAACCTAAAATACACCATATCTCCCTTAAGTTTCTCTTGTCAGAGAATTTAATTACACCAACATAAAAAGAAATTAATTCACTCTTCAAATTAGAGGAACCTGAGACATTTCTTCCACCTTCCTACGGGATAGCAGTGTGATACTTGGAGTGTGTTTCATTCGGCCAACCTGTCCAGACCCTTCTCATCTTGTCACTATTAGTGAAGTCATTTTAACAGACATTAAACCTTTAGATCTAAGCCATCCCTACTAGTGCTATATGTAAAACATGAGGAGATATACTTACCTAGCCCCCTGTTATTGGCCATTATTTCTAAATTTTTACATTATGCCATGTTGCCATAAATATCAACATCTTCACAGTGTAAGTATAAAGTTGCCCTTTAGGATTCATATCTAGAAGTAAAAATTATGAGTTACAGTGTGTATGAAGATTGCTAAATCTCATTATTTTCCTGTATCTTTAAATAACTCATTCCTGGCTCTAGAGCCTAAACACATTCACTTAAATGTTACCAAGTTTTTTGATGTATTTTCTTGGCACCATTTGATTCTGTAAAGTATATAATCCTCCAAACTGTGTGGAATATAAGAAAAAAACTACTTTAGAGATGAAGAAAGCAAAGTTAAAGTAAACAAAATCACATTTCTTTAATTGAAGTAAGCAATTTTAGTATACAAATTGGAATTCAAAAGCCTGGATTACTTTAAAGCACTTTCATTTTTATTTTGATGGTGTTTGGGCTTAACTCAGGAATTTACACATAACAAATAGGTGTCCTACTACTCAACTACACCCTGATAGCCTACTGAACCCAAGCTGCAATAAACAGGTGAATTTAAAAGCAAGATGTTAGAGAATATGGTATATGACTGTCTATGTATAAATGTTGCAAGAATCTTAGTCTCGCTCCCTATTCACTTGCTGGTAACTGTGATCGGCATCAAAGAAACTCAGATAACACACAAAATTTAGTGGACTGTTGGATTCATTTTCAATAAAGAAAATAGCCAATAGTTTAAAAAAACCAACATTTTGTTATAAACTTGTTCAAGGGAAGAGAGAAAAATGTCCAAAAATATTGTTGTCAGAAATTTTCACACATTAATAGTATACAATGGTGAGGAAGACAATTGTCTTGGAGACCTCAAATGATGAGAGTGGACAAAGGCTGATTGAACTACATAAGGATGGATTCTTTTAGATGGCTTCATGCTATATTTTCTAGACCAAACAGGTTTTTTAATTTTTTGAGGTGTGCTTTTATGGCTCAAATGGATGATCTCAACAGGAAAAGGTTATGGTACTCTCTTGCTCTTTACCATAATTTTTACACTTTTGCTGGCTAAAAATCTTATAAAGTTTAGATAACTATATATTATTTGTATATTTTCAGCAATTTTGGATATTAGTTAGATTCCACTCATTTGACCAGTGATCAAATTAGTGCAGTTTGGATTCTTTCTTTCTTTCTTTTGTTCTTTCTTTCTTTCTCTCCTTTTTTCTCTCTTTTTTATTATGAATAAAGTCACATTTTCTATCTGTGCATATCCTTGTTCAAGGTCCTTTACCCTTCCTACCCCCTCCAGTAACTCTCTCTTCTCCACATCTCCCACCTCCTCTCCAGCAAGAGCATGAGATCCCAAGGTCCCAATATGGCTCAGTTCAGCATCCACTCCTGGATGATCCACTTTTTCACCCCAACATTAAGACTGAGTCAGGTGGTCCTCTAGAGGGAGTGGGATCCAAGGTATCAGTCCAAGGTATTTCAGATCCCAAGCTGTTCAGTAGTTGTGGTTTGCAGCTTGGACATGCTTTGCTTTTTGCTTTTTTGTTTAGAGTCCACTAATGAGTGAGTACATTTTCTTCTTCTCTTTCTGGGTTTGTGATACCTTGCTCAGGAAGATATTCTCCAAATCCATCCATTAGTCTGCAAATTTTAGGATATCATTCTTTTTTACTGCAGAGTAGTACTCAACTGTGCACATGTACCACAATTTGTTAATCCATTCTTCAGCTGAGGGGCATCTAGGTTGTTTCCAGGTTCTTGCTATTATAAATAATGCTGCTATGAACATAGTTTAGCTAATGCCTTTGGAGTAGAAATGTGCATATTTAGGGTATATGCCCAAAAGTGGTATTGCTGGGCCCTTGGGGAGATTGATTCTGTGAAACCACCCTACTGCATTCCAGAGTGGCTGAACAAGCTTACAATTCTACCAGCAATGGAAAGGTGTTCACCACGCTCCACAACATCTCCGACATAGGCTGTCATCTGTATCTTTTATCTTAGCCAATATGACAAGTGTCAGGTGGTATCTCAAAGCTGTTTTGACTTGCATTTCTCTCATAGCTAAATAAGTTGAGCACATTTTCAAGTGCCATTCAGCCATTCATAATTCTTCTGCTGAGAATTCCCTTTTGAGATCTGAACCGCATTTTTTGATTTGGTTAGTCAAGGTTTTGGGCTCTAGTTTCTTCAGTTCTTTATATATTTTGGAGATAAGTGCTCTGTCACTTGTAGGGTTGGTGACAAACTTTTTCTATTTTGTAGGCTGTCATTTTGTCCTATTGACAGTGTCCTTGGCTTTACAAAGCTTCTCATTTCAAGAGATCCCACTTATTGATTGTTGTTCTTAGTGTCTGTGCCACTGGTGTTATATTTAGGAAGTAGACACCTGTGCCATTTCATTGGAGGGTATTTCCCACTTTCTTTTCTATCAAGTTCAGAGTGGCTGGATTTATGTTGAGGTCTTTGATCCACTAGGATTGGAGTTTTCTCCAGGGTGACAGACTTGAATCTATTTGCATTTTTCTACATACTGCCAACCAGCTATGCCAACACCATTTGTTAAAGATACTATCTTTTTCCCATTGAATATTTTGGGCCTGTTTGTCGAAGATCAGGTGTTCATAGATTTTTGGGTTAATGCCCGGATCCTCAATTTGATTCCATTGATCCACTAGTATGTTTTTATACCAGTACCAGGCTGTTTTTATTACTGTAGCTCTATAGTATAACTTGAAGTTGAGGATGGTGATATCTCCTGAGGCTCTTTTGTTGAGCAAAATTGTTTTGGCAATCCTGTCTTTCCTGTTATTTCAAATGAAGTTTGAAGTTGAGTATTGTTCTTTCAAGGTCCAAAAAATATTGTGTTGGGATTATGATGGGCAATGCATTGAATCTGTAGATTGCTTTTGGTAGAATTGCCATTTTTACTATGTTGATTCTACCTATCCAGGAACATGGGAAAGCTTTCCACTTTCGGATATCCTCTTCAATTTCTTTCTTCAGTGATTTAAAATTTTGGCAAACAGATCTGTTAACTTCTTTGGTTATAGTTACTCCAGGGTATTTAATGCTATTTGCAGCTATGATAAAGGGTGATGTTTCCCTTATTTCTTTTTCAGCCCTTTTATATTTAGTGTATGGGAGGGCTAATGAATTCTTTGAGTTAATCTTGTGTCCTGCTACAATGATGAAGGTGATTATCAGCTGTAGGAGTTCCCTGTTAGAATTTTGTGGGTCACTTATGTATACAATCATATCATCTGCAAATAGAGATAGTTTCAGTTCTTTTTTCCCAATTTGCATCCCCTTAATCTCCTTTTGTTCTCTTACCACTTAAGCTAAAACTTCCAGAACTGTATTGAATAGATAAGGGGAGTGAGGATATCCTTGTCTAATTTCTGATTTTAGTGGGATTGCTCTGAGTTTTTCTCCATTAAGTTTGAGGTAGCTTCTTGTAAATTGTCTTTATTATATTGAGGTATTTTCCCTGTATTCCTCATCTCTCCCTGGCTTTTATCATAAATGAGTGTTGGATTTTGTCAAAGGCATTTTCAGCATGTAAGGATATGATTAGTTGGTTTTTTTCCCTTCTGTTTGTTTACATGATGGATGATATTTATGATTTTTCTTATGTGGAACCAGCCCTGTATTTCAGGGATGAAGCCTACTTGGTCATGGTGGATGATTTTTTTTATATATTATTGTATATGGTTTGCTAAAATTTTGTTGAGAATTTTAGCATCAATATTCATGAAGGAAATTGGTCTGTAATTCTCCTTCTTTGTTGTGTCTTTGAGTTGCTTGGGTTGTAGGGAAATAGTGGCCTCATATGAGGAATTTGGCATAATCCTTCATTTCTACTAAGTGAAATAGTTTGAAGAGTAATGGTAGTAATTCTTTGAATGTCTGGTAGTATTCTGCACTGAAACCATCTGGACCTGGGCTTTTATTTTTGGGGAGGCTTTTAAGGACAGCTACAATTTCCAGTAGGGTTATAGGTGTGTTTAGGTAAATAATCTGGTTCTCATTTAATTTTGGTAAATGGTACCTATCCAAAAAAGCTGTCCATTTCTTCTAGGTTTTCCATTTTTGTGGAATATATGTTTTCAAAGTATGACCTGATTATTCTCTGGATTTCCTGGGGGTCTGTTGTTATGTCCCCATTTTCATTTCTGATTTTGTTGATTTGAATACTCTCTCTCTCCACTATTTTATTAGTTTGGATAAGGTCTTATCTATCTTACTGACTTTCTCAAAGAACCAACTCTGTGATTCATTGATTCTTTGTATTGTTCTTTTTGTTTCAATTGTATTGATTTTAGCTCTATGTTTGATTATATCCTGCTGTCTACTCCTTCTAGGTGAGTATGCTTCTAATTGTTCTAAAGCTTTCAGTTTTCCTGTTAGTTTTTTTGTGTGTGATTTCTTTAGACTTTTCTTATAGGCATCTAGTGCTATGAATTTTCCTCTTCATACTGCTTTCATTGTGTCCCACAAGTTTGAGTATGTTGTGGATTCATTTTTGTTACATTCTAGGAAGACTTTGATTTCTTTCTTAATTTCTTCCTTGACCCAGAGGTGGTTCAGCTGAGTCATGTTTAGTTTCCATGAGTTGGTAGGCCTTCTTTGGTTTTTGATGTTGTTGAACTCTAACTTCAGGCCCTGGTGGTCCAATATGATACAAGAGATTATTTTAATTTTTTGTATCTATTTAAATTTGCTTTATGACCAATTATGTGGTCAATTTTAGAGAAAGTTCTATGTGGTGCTGTTAAATATATATATATTCCTTTGCATTTGGGTGGAAGCTTCTATAAATATCTATTAAATCCATGTGCATCATAACCTCTTTTAGACTCCTTATTTCTCTGTTGAGTCTCTGTCTGGTTGACCTATCTGGGGGTGAAGGTGGGGTATTAAAGTCTCCCACTATTATGGTGTGAGAACTGATGTGGGATTTGTACTTTAACAATGTTTGTTATATATATATGTATATATATATATATATATATATATACGTGCCCCATATATTAGGGATATAAATATCTAGGATTCAAATTTTCTCTTGACCAATTTTTTCTGTGATGAATAAGTAATATCCATCTTGGTCCCTTTTAATTGCTTTTAGATTAAAGTCTACTTTGTTAGATATTAGGATGGCAACCCCAGCTTTTTCATAGGGCCATTGATTGGAAAATTTTTCTCAACCCTTTACTCTGAGCCTGTGTCTTTCTTTGTGGTTGAAGTGTGTTTCTTGTATGCAGCAGAAGAATGGCTTCTGTTTTTATATTCATTTTGTTAGTGTGTGCTTTTTATAGGTGAGTTGAGTCCATTGATATTAAGGGATATTAGTGACCACTGATTGATATTTCCTGCTATTTTTGGTGGTGGTTTGTATGTATTCCCTTTCTCTGAGCTTTTCTTCTGTGGAATTGTTGAATGTTTGTGGTTTCATGGATGTATCTGGTATCCTCAGGTTGGAGTTTTCCCTGTAATGCTTTCTGTATTGCTGAATTGGTAGATAGGTATTGTTTCACTGTGACTTTGTCAAGAAAGATCTTGTTTACTCCATCTATGGTGATTGATTATTTTGCTGGAATAGTAGTCCAGGTTGGCAGCCATGCTCTTTTAGTGTCTGTAGAATTTCTGGCCAAGACCTTCTTGCTTTCATTGTTCCATTGAATAGTCAGGTGTTATTCTAATGGGTCTGCCTTTATAAGTAAGTTGGCCCTTTTCTTTTGCAGCTCTTAAATTTTTTTCTTTGTTCTGTATGTTTTATAGCTTGATTGTTATGTGGCAAGCTGTCTTTTTGGGGGGGTCGTATCTATTTGGTGTTCTGTAAGCTTCTTGTATCTTTATAGGCATGTCCTTCTTCATGTTAGGGAAGTTTTTTTCTATGATTTTATTAAATACATTATCTGTGCCTTTGAGTTGGTATTCTTCTCCTTTTATTCCTATTATTCTCAAGTTAGGTCTTTTCATGGTGTTCCAGATTTCCTGAACATTTTGTGTTATGGCTATTTTGGTTTAGGTATTTTCCTTGACTGATGTATCTGTTTCTGCTACTGATCTTCCACCCCAGCGATTCTGTCTTCCATCTCTTGGATTTAGTTGGTTATGCTTGTATCTGTAGTTATAGCTCTTTTCTTCAGATTTTCTCTTTCTACCTTTGCCTCATTTTATGCCTTTTTTATTGCTTCTATTTCAGTTTTTAGTTCCTAGAACGTTTCTTTCATTTTTTGGTTTACCTTTTTTTGGTTTTCTTTCAAGGATTTATTCACCTCTTCGAATTTTTTGTTTGTATTTTCTTCTATTTCTTTAAGGGAATTTTTTATATCTTCTTTGAAGGCTTCAATAATCTTCATAAAGGTGTTTTTGCTGTTGTTTCCTTCTGTTTCCTCTTCATTGCTCTGTTCAGATCTTGAAGTTGTAGAACCACCAGTTTCTTCTGGTGTTGCCTTGTTGTTCTTTATATTATTATATGTATTATTGCACTGGCTTCGGCCCATGGCTTCAGTGGTTCACTATTAGGTAGCTCCTAGTTAGTTGTGGCAAGAGGACTTGTGTGTCTCTTGTCTCTTCTGAGCCAGTTGTCTGCTTGATGTTTGACTCTGCTCTGGACAGGGGTCTGAATTTCAAAGTCCTCAGTCCTTGTCTGATGATGCAGTTGGAGGTGTCCATGCAAGGTCCCCTCTTTTAGGTTTGGCTGGATGAGTCCCTTATAGCCCAACCCTAGTCCTGTCTGCTAGGGAGAGCTGAGATCATACTCTAGGGATTGTCCCTGGCCTCAGAGAATGACTCTCCGGAAGGGCGGTCTGGGTGCAGGAATCTGCTCACCTCTGGATAGGGTCTGAATTTCAAAGTCCTCAGTCCTTCTCTTGAATTCTTTATTTTATAAGCTTCTGAGGTGAATGGTTTATCCTCAGTGATCTCCAAGATTGCTAATATCTATTTACTTAATCACTCTCTTATGTAGCTGAGACTCTGAAGTCATTTAAGAGATGAGAATTTGACCAATGTGGCTTTTTCCTGTTGAATTAAGCTATAGAAGGGCACAAAGCCTGCAATTTTGCTTATTTAGAATCTTCAAAGGATGATCAGGAGGACACAAATATAAGATGTTAGATACTTTCAGGGCAATCTTAAGGTGGAATGACTATCAATTAATAGAGATAAAATTAATGCAAAGTTCAATTTTGCAAGGTCCAAATGCTGCTATTCATGGTGTTTTATCATAGCAACAGAAAAATAAATAATATCCAGGCATAATAACTTAGACACTAATCTGTTAATCTTTCGGTTTTTCGACAGTAAGCTTTCCAGTGCTCTGGTTTGCCACAGTGAGAACTAAGAATCTAAGGAGAACTCATAATATTTGGGCAATTTATCTTTCAGTAAAATGTCTGCCAACAGACATTTGCTTTTCAGTTCACTTCCTCTGGGAGAAGATTCAATAAGAAATTTTAAACTGACCCTCAGGGCTAATCATTTCTCTTTCCATCCTCCTCTTTTTCCTCCTTTTCTTCATCTCCTTTCTTATCTTCTTTTTCCTCCTTTTCTTACTTCCTGCCTAGTCATGTCCCTCTTATAGATCCCATTGACTGAAGAATAGAGATGGTTGTATTTAGTATCTCTTCAATGGGAGTTTTGAGTCCCAATGGCAAATTGTGTAGTTCTTTCAAATATCAGTAGCAGTTTCAACAAGAAATTTGTTCTATAAAAGGATTTCAGACTCAAAGAAGAGATCAATTAGAATAAGAGTATACTTTTGCATGGACTCTTTAAGCCTCTGTAGAAAGGCAGTATCTAGTAGCATACCTCAGCTGGTAAGGCAGTTGTTCTGATTGTTTGATATGGAAAACCCATATAGAAGTGCAGGGGGAGAAGAAACTCCATAAAGCTATACTCTAGCTTACATATGCTTGCCATAGCATGTGCAGCTCCCCCACACACTAATAATTATAATGGTAAAATAAATTTTTGTACAAAAAATAAGAGTTTTAATTAGGTTTCTTGTCTATAATTGTTTTCTGAGAAGAGTATATACATAAATATAGATCTTACACTTCACATTATTTGCAAAATAGGTAAATAAAGTCAGACTTTGGGGTTGTTAATCTCCTTCTTATTAAGAGTTAGGGGATTGAGAACTTGTCTTTCTCTTAAAGTATACATATAAGAAGTGGATCAATAAGAATTTAAGGAGAGTTATACATCAGAAAGACAAACTACAAAGAACACATGGAGAAGTCATCTTCTTTATTTGAACCTTAACAAAAGCAACAGTGAATGACCAGAGTATCCCCCTTTTTCTAAGGACTCTAATAAAAGAGTATAGCATGTTTTCCATGGCCTCACAGTGATCTTGTGTTGTGTAAACAATTCCTGGGAGAGAAAGATGGAAACAAACATCTGTTCCATAAGATAAGGTACCAATGATGATTTAAGTACAATTTCACCGAAGTTCAGTTGGGCGAGCCAGTGAATTTTTAAATGAATAACATGCCACAGCTGCACAGATGGAGTTTGTCAGTTATACTTTCATACTTTATATGCCCTGCCAACCCCCAAAGCTCTAAGACCATATACACTTCGAGCATATGCACATACAGCTGGTTATGAGGATCTAGTAACTGCTTCAAATCCCTCCTTCTATGAGAATCTCAGTAGGCAATAATCTAAACTTTACAGGTCTCTTGCAAGTAGTCAGAGTATACAATTCCAGAATTCATGGCAAGTGGGGCCCAAGTTCCTAAGCTTCCTGAAAATCTGGTTTGGAATGTTTTATTTCTTTGATAAAACTATGACCAAAAATATCTTGCAAGGAAAAGATTTTTTTTTTTGTCTATTTCACTTACACTTCAGGACATAGTTAATCATTGAAGAAAATAAGAACAGGAGCTGGAGCTGAAAACTAAGCAGAGACACCAAAGGAATACTTATCTCTGGCTTGCTCCCTCTGGCTTAGCCATAAAGTGCCCAATCCCCTATGCCTAAGAATGATTTCTCTCTAACCCTAACCCTCCCACATTGATCATCAACCAAAACAATTTCCCAAAGATATGTCCTCAGGCCAATCTGATAAAACAAGTTTTTCTATTTAGATTCCCACTTTTCAGATGACTCTAGTTTATTTCTAGTTAGCAATAAGAAACTATCTAGCCCAGCAGCCATATTTGATTCTAGAGTTGATTTGACTGGCAGTTTGTTTTTATTTTGGCACATGGATAAAGAATGCTTTCCCTTCTCTGTTGTAGCATGTATTTCCCCCCATAAGGATATAGAGAGACCTGGAAAGGCTTAGCTATTTGTCTTAATCACAATATATTAGAAGTTAACAGACACAAGGGAATCTCTTAAGTCACTTCAGAAAATGGTACATTATACAAAATAAGTTTTTACTAAACAGAGATAACCATAATTTGGGAGCTGAAATTGCCTCCTTGATCTTATATTAGAAGTGCACTTACTTTATTATATAGCAATAAGATACCCAGAATCTATTATATGAACAGAGACATTCATTTTAGTTAAAGTGTTCCTAAGTTATGTTAGCATGGTTGTAGAAAGAGACCAAAGTACATGTGCAGTGAAAGTTGGTGACCTAAGGTAAAATAGGAAAGAAGGACAGACCCAGAAGCCAGGTGTAGAAGAGGATACATGATAAGGATCTAGGGATTCAATGGTCATAGCCCAACACATGGGAGTCCAATCTTTGTCACAACAAAGATGGAGAAAATTTAATCACAACCAGGCAGGGACACAGGATGATGTTAGTAAGATCTTTCAGACTCCCAACAGCTTCCAAGTCATGTAATATCCTTTTAAATAATTCAGATGAGACACAATGCACAGTGTAGAAAAATAGGTGGGTTTCATTACAGAATAAAGTAGAACACTCACAAGAGTTAAGAGTGGACAATGACCAAAGGAAACATTGTATAGAGCACAATCCCAAGAGGTGAGAGTAGACAATGGTCTAAGACATAACTGTCATAAAACACCCTGGTGAGAGTGGAAAGTGGTTAGTGGCCAAAGAAACCATTATGTGTTGCAGAGTTTTGAAAGATGAAAGCAGACAGTGAACAAAGGTCCATTGTCACAAAATTTTAACTCAAGGGATCAAAGTGGAGAATGTCCAAAGGCACAGTCATGCCAACCAGCATTTTAAATAGGCTTTATACTATTTTTAAAGCATCTAGACTTCTCTTGACAGATATTTTTTCTGTCCAGGTGATTTACAGGCCCATTTGTACCGACTCTTAGAACAGAAAACAATATGTTTTTAATTGAAACCAAAATCCTTCCACTAGATACCAATATTATAAAGTATATATAGTTATGTAATAACATCCTTCTAGGCCCTTCAGAATGCCAAGTCTCCATGCAGAGTAAGTGATAGTATGTAGTCTCTTCTTTTGTTTTTGCTCATATTCAAAGTCCTGTTACTTTAGTTATTAGCTTTGTAAGCAGTTTATTCTGTGGGAGGTATCCTTTTGTGGTTACCTCTAAGCCTACCAATTATGAGTAAATATCCATCATAAATACTGTGTTACCCATTACATAAGCAAGATGCACTACACATGTACATACATATATATTCAAATACACACAAAATATCACACATTATAAAATTATTACAAACTATCTACTAGGTGCATTTACCTTTCAACATTATAATACAGCATGGTTCAATCTCCAGAATCCTGCAATCACAATTTGAATTGAAAAAGTATTTTATAACATTTTAAGTGAGTTTATTCTCTATGATTTCTATGTTTACAGATATCCTTACCCATGAGTTGAACATACCAGTGAGGTTATTATAAGTAATGTGTGTAACAACATATTCTTGGATAATTAGTTTTGAAGAAAGTCTCCAGTTAGAAGTAATTTGAAGGATGCAGATGCAAAATCTTCTTTCTTTGGAAGTATTTTCTTCATACATACTTCAATAATATCTGATATTGGTAGTCATTGATATTTGTTTACATGTTAGACTCTCTAAGAATCTTATCTTAAAAAATGGTATAAAATCAACACTAATACCCAAACAACTCAAAGACACAACAAAGAAAGAGAATTACAGACTTATTTCCCTCATGAACATTGATGCAAAAATTTTCAATAAAATTCTGACAAACCAAATCCAACAAGATATCGAAAAGAAATCATCCGCCCTGATCAAGTAGGCTTTATCCTGGAGATGTAGGGACAATTTAACATACAAAAAACTATGAATGTCATTCATCATATAAACAACATGATCATCCCATTAGATGCAGAAAAGCCCTTGACAAAATCAAACACTCCTTCATGACAAAAGTCCTGGAATACAGGGAAAAGACCTAAATATCATAAAGGTAATATACAGCAAGCCAACAACCAACATCAAACTACATGGACAAAAACTAAAAGCAATCTAACAAAAATCAGAAACAAGTGAGGGCTGTTCTCTTTCTTCTTATCTATTCAACATAGTTCTCAAAGTTTTAGCTAATGTAATCAGAGAACAAAAGGAGATTCAGGGGATAAAAATTGGAAAAGAAGAAGTGAAACTATCTCTATTTGCAGATGATATAATTATATACATAAGTTACCCACAAAATTCTACCAGGGAACTCCTGCAAGTCATAAACACCTTCAGCAATGTAGCAGGGTACAAGATCAACTCAAAAAAAAAAAAAAAAAATCAAAAGCCCTAAAGATAAAAGGGCTGAGAAAGAAATTAGAGAAACATCACCCTTTATAATTGCTACAAATAGTATTAAATATCTTGGAATAATTCTAAACAAAGAAGCAACAAGCCTCTTCAACAAAAACTTTAAGTCACTGAAGAAAGAAATCAAAAAGTATATCAGAAAATGGAAAGACCTCTCATGCTCCTAGGTAAGTAAGAGCAACATAGTAAAAATGGCAATTTTACCAAAAGTAATTTACAGATTAATGCAATAACCATCAAAATCCCAACACAAATTTTTACAGATCTTGAAAGAACAATACTCAACTTCATATGGAATAACAGGAAACTTAGGATTGTCAAAACAGTTCTGTACAACAAAAGAACTTCAGGAGGCATCACCATCCTTGATTTCAAGCTATACTATAGAGTTATAGTAATAAAAACAGACTGGCACTGATATAAAAGCAGGCTTATAGATCAATGAAATAGAATTAAAGACTCTAACATTTACCCACACACCTATAAACACCTGATTTTCGACAAAAAGGTCAAAAATACCCAATGGAAAAAAGATAGTACCTTCAACAAATGGTGTTGTCGTAACTTGATAGTAGTATCTAGAAGAATGCAAATAGGTCCAAACCTATCACCATGCACAAAACTTAAATCCAAGTGGATCAAAGACCTCAACATAAACCCAGAAACACTGAACTTGACAGAAAAGAAAGTGGAAAGCACTCTCCAACGCATTGGTACAGGTGACCATTTCTTAAATATAACACCAGTAGCACAGTCACTAAGAACAACAATTAGTAAGTGGAACTTCCTGAAACTGAGAAGTTTCTGTAAGGAAAAGGACACTGTCAATAAAACAAAATAACAGCCTACAGAATGAGAAAAGATCTTCAGCAACCCTACAACTAACAAAGGACTGATTTCTAAACTATATAAGGAACTCAAGAAACTAGAGTGCAAAACCCTAAATAACCCTGCCACTCCCTCTAGAGGAACACCTGACTCAGCCTTGATGTTTGGGTGAGGAAACTGGATCTGCCTGGAGTGGATGCTGAACTAATCCATATTGGGACCTTGGGACCTTATGCCCTTTCTGGGGAGGAGATGGGGAGATGTGGAGAAGAGAGAGTGACTGGAGTGGGTGGTAGGGGGAAGGGACCTTGAACAAGGATATACATGGATAGAAAATGTGACTTTATGCATATTAAAAAAATAAAAAAATAAATGAACATAGTATTTCAGAAATGAAAAAAATATGGGGTTCAGAATAAAATGGGAATCCTCAGCCAAAGAATTACAAATGGCTAAAAGGCACTTGAAAAAGTACTGAACATCTTTAGTCATCAGAGAAATGCAAATCAAAACAGTTTGAAGATACCACCTTACACCTGTAAGAATAGCTAAGATCAAAAACACAGAGGGCAGCCTATGTAGGAGAGGATCCTGATATGCAAGAGGAACACTCCTACACTGCTGGTGGGAGTATAAACTTGTACAGCCACTATGGAATGCAGTATGGTGGTTTCTCAGAAAACTGGGAATCAATCTTCCCAAGGACCCAGCAATACCACTATTTGGCATATACCCAAATGATTCACATTAACAGTCCAAAGGCATTAGCTCAACTATGTTCATAGCAGCATTATTTGTAATAGCAAGAACCTGAAAACAACCTAGATGCCCCTCAACTGAAGAATGGAATAACAAACTGTGGTACATCTATACAATAGAGTACTCCTCAGCAGTAAAAAAAAAAAAAATGACATTCTAAAATTTTTAGGCAAATGAATGGATTTGCACAATATCCTCCTGAGAGAGGTATCACAAGCCCACAATGATAAGCAGGGGATGTACTCACTCATTGGTGGATTTTAGACAAAAAGCAAAGCAAAACGAAGCAAAGAAAAGAACACCCAAGCAAGAAACAAAACGCCTGACAAGCTTGGGATCAGCAGAAACTTAAGAGAGACATCTAGAGATTCCCCTAGGAAGGGAAAATAGTAATGATCTCCTTACCTAATTGGGAGCATAAGGAGTTAGAATCAAGAAGCTGTGGTAACAAATTATGATCGAAGGGGAGAATGAAGTGAGAGGAGCAAGAATGAGGGAGAGAAAAAAAAAGAGAGACAGAGATCTTAATAAAGAAGTCAATATGGGGTTGGTAAAAGACCAGGTGCTAGGGTCACCCACAAGAACTCACAAGATATCCTTGCCTAGGCCTACCACCAATAGCAAAGTTGTTGCCTAGACAAGACTTCCCCTATAATCAAATGAATAACCACCCCAAGTGCCATCATAGAACTTAAATCCAACAATGAATAGAGAGAGGTAGAGGCAGAGATACATGGCTGAGCACTGTGCAGAGCTCCAGGTCCAGGTGAGAACAGGGAATAAGAATCTATATGAGCAAGGGGATAGGACTTATAAAGAAAACTCCCACAGTGATGTCTGGCTGAAACTCCGGGGAGCTCACTGAAGTAAGAACGGCCACTGAGGAACCTTCAAGAAAAGGATCTAGGCCCTCCAAAGATAGGGAGCTTTCCACTGACATGAGGAGAGATTAGGTTGTCTTTCTATGTGTCAACTGGCACTTCAGAGCCTATTCTCCCCAGAGGAACATCCAATCCAATAATGACATTAGGATGAGGAAATCAGACCTGCCTGGAGTGGATGCTGAGCTATTCTACCTTGGGACTTCTTGCCCTTTTTGGGCAGAGGATGGGAGACGGGGACAAGGGAGGCTGAAGGCAGACAGGGAGAGATTGAGAGGGGGAAGGGAGGGAAAGCAAAGGGATACATGGAAAAAACAGCACTTAATTTTCTAAAAATAAATAAATAAAAAATAAAAAGGAAACAGTATATGGGATATTTATATAGCATCTATAGCCACTTCTGAATAGATGACAATGTGTATACTATGTTCTGGAGTGAAAATGTTCTGATATGTAATATAGCAGAGTGGAATGAGGCATAGTCTAAAAGGGTGCACAAGGAGAATATGAGGCTATGTACAAGAACAGTGCACCTGGGAAATGAAGGCAGGAGAATGTCATTGAATACCTGGGATTTATTTTCTTCTGTTCCCATTGCAGGACACCAAGTATGTCTGCAGTCTGCCTTGTCCACTGGTAGCACACACAGGAATTTGAAAGATATCAGACAGATAACTTCCCTAAGAGCTCACTGTTATGGAAATAAGATGAATGACTAATCATATTTCTAATAGAGTTACCTTGAAACTGTGGTGTCATTTTAACTCACACGGAAATTAAAGAAAAAAAACCCTGCATTCTAGAACTCTGTAGTATTTACCAATGTAGGGACCTATCTGCTGTTTATCCAGAACCCTTCTCTAAGGATTTCTTTAAATGTTAATACCCTTTCCTTCCACAGTGTATTTGATAAGCTCTCAACTCCTCCATCAGACTTATTCTACTATTGTTCTTTCTGATCTCAGGTCATAAGTTCTTCTATGCATGGAACTAAACTACTAGTTAATATAAGCCAGGTCTTCTAGGATTGCTTTTTTTTTCTTGAATCCTTCCTCATTACAATGAGTGATATCTCACTCTTAGAATGACAAACATTTAAGCTACCTTGTTCTTTTTGTTCAGGCCATTTTTAGCAGTCATATGCACTTATTAGGTATACACATTGGGTATTGTCTTATAGTTTCCGTTCTATAGAAGCACTATGACCATGGAAACTTTTATAAACAAATCATTTAATTGGAGGGAGAGAATCTTTCTTCTAGTTTTAGATGTTCAGTCTATCACCATCATGGCAGAGAGCATGGTAGCATGCAGGCAGAAGTGGTGCTGGGGAAGTAGCTTTGAGTCATAATAAGAAATGATCTTAGACACTGAGTAATATCTTGAGCGTAAGAAACGAAAAAGACTGTCGCCATAGCAACACAATTTTTTCAACAAGGCCATACCTACTCAAACAAAGCCACACTTCCCCTTGGGGCTCATTTTCTTTCAAACCACTGCAGATATTATTTAGTGTTTTCTTGTTTGTGAAAATAAAAACAAGAAGATGTCTCTTGAGATTTGCAAATAGTTCCTGGAGGACAGAGTGAAAAATCTTGTTCTCTGGGAGCATTCTCTACCTCAGAGCCCTAGGAATTGTGTTTTAAGATGTCAGGGAGACGATTAAAAAAGTATGTCACTATGACTTAAGAGTTCAAAATGGTAACTATGAACACTAGGAGACCTGTCAACACACATGGAATGAGATACTTAATTTATTTTATTTTTCTATAGTACATGCATATATCCAGGTATCATCTTTCCCCTCATAAAACACAAATATCATCAATTAAAATTTCTTATTTCAAAACATTTCACAAAAAGATGACTTTTGGCAATTTGTGAAAAGAAAGAGTTTAAGAAGTTGCAAGGGATAGTTTAATATTCCTGAGCTCTAAATAATAACTTTATAAAAAATGTTTTAATTTTGAATTTATTTAATAAATTTAAAAATTAATAAAATTTTATTCTAAGTTTTTATTGCTCATTTTTATAATATCTAAAAATCTAAGATCCACTAAGTTTAGCATTTGGATTCTGTTTTTACCTTCACATCCACTGAAAACTTGGGCCACTCTCAAGACTGAATTTATTCTTGATGCCTCCAATTAGCATCTTCAACAAGGAACACTCAGTTTAATTCTACTCCATATGTCTTCTTACATGTCTAGAAGGCATCCCTCCCATATCTTAGCAAATTCTGATAGCACTAACCCTAGTCTGTACTCCACATATATCTGTATCTAAACCCCGATATACAATAGATGGCCACTCAGAGCTTCAGAGATCATTATATGTGTCCTTTCCTGACAATTTATTTCAACCTGACCTCTTATTTTTATAATTTGTCTTGTTTTACATCTAAACATTAGCTACAAGAGATGACTTATTTCTCATTGCTAAGAGAATTGATATTTTAATTGACATTTTGTGCCTCAACACTGTTTATTACTGAACTGTGGCCATGGTGTTACTTCCAAAAAGTATTGACCTGGACTTAATCTCCAAATATATGTAGGCAGATGTTCATGGACATGGTATTAACTGGGACTACTTGCTCATACAGATTTGTCAACTGGAATAATTTTAAAAAACAAAGGGCATCATAATATGAATGACTCATATGCCTTCATATTTTTTTCTACTCTACTCACACAAATCTAATACTAATGAAATGTCCTCTTTCTCTTTGTGAACTTATTTTTGAATAGTATTATAGAAAGTTCTAGCATGTTTAAGGTCTCAGTCTAGTAAAAACTTCAAACATTAGATAGTTCAGTAGTTAAGAGTAGCTACTATTCTTACAAAGGACTGGTGTGAGGTCCTAGCACCTCATGGAATACCACTTCTTGTTGTTATTTTTTTATGCACCCATATCCATGCCAAGATTGATGGACATTAAGAAAAACAGATAAATATTTTAGAAATTATATATGTGAAAAGTACAGGTGTCATTTCATATAATTTTGTGTTTAAAATGAAAAAACACAAAAAAATTATTTAGAGAACAATAATAAATACCACAGAAGGGAGTATATTTTACAACAAAAAATGAAGTTTCAATAGGATATAGTATCATCATAAAGCATCAAAATTTTATATGTTACTATGTCTTAGAAAAGAACTGAGACTAGACCCCTGGATACCAAAACTAAGATAGCATAACATGTAGACATTTGGCACATTCGCTCCACCCCTCCCTGTGATCTGGTCCTCAAAGTCTTGGTGTGCATCTCAGGATTTCTTCAAACTTTCTACTGTCTTGCCTCAGGCTTTCAAGTACTGGAAAAAAAAAAAAAGGTCCACAGCACCATGCTGGACAGGTTCCTTTGACTTGATTCAGCTGTGCTTTACAGGTTGGCTCTGCTCTGCTCTCAGCTTGTTTTAATTTCTTTGGGCTCAGTGGGTTCAGATGTACAGTCTACCTGCCAATACTTTTCCCAATTACAGGTTGAGTGACATTTAGTCACTCTGCCTAATTTCTAGGATGCTCAATGTGTTTCATTAAAAGCACATGACATAACCATCCAAGGATCTCAGCCCAGTCCTAATAAAGCAATGAGAATTATTGCACAGATACCTGAGAAATCAGCTTGATACTATGTGAATTACAATTGCACTGGAGTTGTTAGAATCAGAGTCTGGGTCATACAAGAATTAACCACATAGTGTAGGTCATCTGACTCTAGGTCAGTTAAACAACATAATGAAAAACAGAAAGCAAGGAGACTTATGTAATGTAACCACACTGAGAAGAGGAAAAATAATGAAGTTTGCTGAGCTCTAACCTCTTATCATTGTCTGGTATGAAGCCTATATTAAATAGAAGGCAAAAGCTATCCTTAGATAAACTGTTTTGACCAATGCATTGTCCTGCTCATTACTGACTGTTTTATCTCAGCATCTCAGCTATGGTTTATCCTTCAATATCTGGTTGTTTGTAAGAAATATTTTCTTGCGAGATAAGCTCTTTGGCTTGATGGCACCAGGCATCATTGTTCCTTCTTCCAACATAAAATTTCTGAGAAAGAAATACCATGTTCATTGGGTCTGTTGTTTCATTAATCTGGTAGCCAAAAATAGAAGCATAAATGTCTGTTTAGAATACATCCATCCCAATTGAGAATCAATCTCCCCAAGGACTCAACAATACCACTTCTGGGTATATACAGTAAAGATGCACAGTCACACTCCAAAGGCATTAGCTCAACTATGTTCATAGCAGTGTTATTTGTAATAGCAAGGACCTGGAAACAACTTAGATGCCCCTCAACTGAAGAATGGATTAACAAACTGTGGTACATCTACACAATGGAGTACTACTCAGCAGTAAGAAAAAAATGATATCCTAAAATTTGCAGGCAAATGGATGGATTTGGAGAATATCCTCCTGTGCGAGGTATCATAAACCCAGAAAGATAAGCAGGGGATGTACTCAATCATTAGTGGACTCTAAGCAAACAAACAAACAAGTAAAAAGCAAAGCATTCCCAAGATGCAAACCACAACCACTGAACAGCTTGGGATCAGAGACACCCTGGACTGATTCCTTGGATCCCACTCCCACTAGAGGAACACCTGACTCAGTCTTGAGGTTGCAGGGAGAAAACTGGATCTGCCAGGAATGGTGGCTGAACTAAGCATTACTGGGACAGTGGGACCTTGGGACTGCCTGCTGCCTAACCAGGGAGGGGATGGGGATTTGTGGAGAAGAAAGAATGACCTGATATGGTGGGAGGGGAAAGTGACCTTGAGTAAGGATATACAAGGATAGAAAGTGTGACTTCTTTGTTCATAATAATAAAATAAAATAAAAAAAAGAATACATCCATCCCTGGCAACAGGGTTGTGTTTCTCACTGTTTGTTACTCTTCAGTCTTGAAGAATTTGGGCATGCCTGAGACAAATATTTTAAATAGATACCTGGAAAAGTCCAGGTTAGAATGGTTTCCTAGAATTTTACATAACCATTCATAAGAACCATTTTTTCATTACTCTATTGGTTTCAGTTATTTCTTAATAGGCCACCACAATTGACTTCATTTTTACTGTTTAATTTGAAATGGAAGCTTCAACTTCCTAAGATTCCTTTAGTTTCCAAAGTACTGGCATCTCAAGTAGGAAACTATGCCCAGTGTGACTCAATATAACAATCTCACCTCTTGTTTTGGGACAATATTCCCTGAGAACATAATTGATTAACAATCTATTGACTGTTTTATTGTATTATTATTATTATTAACAAAGAAGTCACACTTTCTAACCTTGTATATCCTTATTCAAGGTCCCTTCTGTTAGTTTTTTTGCACGTGGCACGTGAATGGAATCTCAAAAACAGGAGTACCACACTAGAGTTTATTAAAGTGGGGAGCAGAGATAGGGGCAAAAGGGAGCAGAGAGAGAAGGGGAAGAGGGGGACAGGACAGGCACTCCTGTGAGCCCTTTCTTTAAAAGGGTGGTTGGGCCCATGTTTGCATCACCACACCCAGGGGCATGATTGACAGTTACATTCCTGGCAAATGCAAGTTTTGGAAATCCTTACATTCCACTTTTTTGATATATATATAAAAGCTGAGTTTATTGTCCGGAATGAGTCACCGTGGTCGTCTTTGTTACTTCCTGCTGACACAAGGACAGAGAGGTCTTTAGCCCATCTTGCTGGCAGAATGAAGGATTTGGATCATAGGGCTGTGAAGTTCGTTTTCTGGAGCTGGGGGAAAAATATTGGTTAGTGATAGAGCTTTGGGAGTGACTAAAGGGAAAGAAGTTTGGAAGTAAACCTTGAGTTAGCAGGGTCTGTGAATGGTTCTTTTCTTTTGCTAAGGGATTTTATTGTCTGCAGTGATAAAGCTTTGGGAGTGACAGGCTAAGGGAAAGGAGGGAAGAAAGAAACTTGGGAGTAAACCTTGAGTTAGCTGCACTGTGTGAATGGTTTTCTTCTGCTAAGGGATTCTATTGTCTGCTACCTGCATGTTAATGTCTGTGGGTCCTTGCTAGGTCTGGTAAAGAAAAGGATTAAAGTGTCTTGTATTTTGCCTACCTGGACTCCTGCAGAGAGGTGGGGAATGGTCTTTGTTTTGCTTGCAATGCACCCTCAGGGAGTGGCTGCTTTAACTGCAGAGCTGAAAGACCTTTTGTTTACATTGGATTCCAAGCAGACTGCCTGGGGCCCTTTGTTTACCACCTTGGCTTCTGCTCTGGCTGGCTGCAAAGGAAGCTTGGAGCTGGTTTTTTAAGATTTTGGGTCTATGCATGCTTAGGGCTTGGGGGGGGCGCCAAGCATGGCACCAATGTTAATTTTTTGCACGTGGCGCGTGAATAGAATCTCAACACCAAAAATACCACACTAGAGTTTATTAAAGTGGGGAGCAGAGATAGGGGCAGAAGGGAGGAGAGAGAGAGGAGAGGGGGAAGAGAGGGATGGGGCGGGCACTTGTGTGAGCCTTTTCTTTAAAAGGTTGGGTGGGCCCATGTTTGCATCACCACACCCAGGGTCATGATTGACAGTTACATTCCAGGCAAATGCAAGTTTTGGAAATCCTTACATCTTCCCCCTCCCACCACATCAGGTTATTCTTTCTTCTCCACAAATCTTCATCCCCTCCCTGGGCAGGCAGCAGGCAGTCCCATGGTCCCACTGCCCCAATATTGCTTAGTTCAGTCTCCACTCTGGCAGATCCAGTTTTCTCCCCCCTCTTTGAAGAGTGAGTCAGGTGTTCCTCTAGGGGGAGTGGGATCCAAGGAATCAGTCCAGGGTGTCTCTGATCCCAAGCTGTTAAGTGGTTGTGGTTTGCATCTTGGGCATGCTTTGCTTTTTCCTTGTTTGTCTGTTTGCTTGTTTAGAGTCCACTAATGATTGAGTACATCCCCTGCTTATCTTTCTGGGTTTATGATACCTCACTCAGTAGGATATTCTCCAAATCTATCCATTTGCCTGCAAATTTTAGGATATCATTTTTTCTTACTGCTGAGAAGTACTCCATTGTGTAGATGTACCACAGTATGTTAATCCATTCTTCAGTTGAGGGCCATCTAGGTTGTTTCCAGGTTCTTGCTTTTACAAATAACACTGCTATGAACATAGTTGAGCTAATGCCTTTGGAGTGTGACTGTGCATCTTTAGGGTATACACCCAGAGGTAGTATTGCTGGGTCTTTGGGGAGACTGATTCTCAATTTTCTGAGAAACCACCATACTGCATTCCAAAGTGGCTGAACAAGCTTGTACTCCCACCAACAATGGAGGAATGTTTCCCCTTGCTCTGCATCCTCTCCAGCATAGGCTGTCCTCTGTGTCTTTTATCTTAGCCAATCTAACAGGTGTCAGGTGGTATCTCAAAGTTGTTTTGATTTGCATTTCTCTGATGGCTAAAGATGATGAGCACTTTGTTTTTATTGTCTTTTAATACTCGTATGGACTCTGTCTTAGATGGTCTGGTCTGATCTATATTGAGTTGTGCTTATGATAAATGTCAAGGAGTTAGTATAGTGGATTATGCTGTTACATTGTAAATAATTGTCCTACCTACTGATTTAATAAAAATACTGTTTGGCTAATGGCAGATGTGAAGTATGGGTGGGATTACCAGACTAAGAAAACTGTGAGATCAGGAAGAGCAGAGCAGAGGTGCCACAGAGAAGCCGGAGAGGTTCTATGGAGACACCATGATGAGATGACAGCAGATGCAGAGGAAAGAAGTTGAAATGCTGCTCTGAGAAAAGGTATTGAGCAGGCTAAACAAGATAAGAAAGATGAGTTAGTTTAACATGAGGAAGTTACCAAGTTACATGCCTGGACCCCAGATAAATCAGCAATCAGCATAAAATTAACATAAGCCTTTGTGTGATTATTTGGTGCTAAAGTAGCAGTGGGCTACAAGTGGGTTTGAATGTCAGGGTTAGGCCTGAAAGTCTGGGCCAGAAATATAATACAACAAGTTACTGCCAAAAACATCTTTCAAGGGCAATTTAAAGCAACTAAGATGTATAGAAAGGGACTCTTAGATCAGACTTATCCAGAGTCCAACTTGTATTTCACTTCTGTCTGTCCAATGATTGGTGTCCTAGTGTCTAAAAATTATTTTTTTTTAACTAGGGGTTGCATTTTTTTTTCAGAATATTCCCAATCAGCAGTTACTTACAAAGCTTTATAAAATACAGTCACCAAGAAAAAAATACTTTTATTGAATGTTAGCAATATTTAGGTTTACAAAAAATAAAACAATGAATGGTAACAAACATTTACAGAACACTAGCTTGGAAATTTTCTATTTACAGATGTGCATTGAATACACTGTATTTGGTATCTTTGCTCAATATAAATAGTCATGATACACTAACACTAACCTGGGACAAGTGAGCAACCACTAACAATTCTGATTTGAAGGACATAAGTTGGGAAAGCATCTTTCTGAACTTGGCATTATTACACATGAAATCATATGGGTTCTTTTATATATTAAGTCAGCTTCTACTTCTAAATAAAAACTTAAAATATTTGGATTAGTAAGATAATATACATAAAGCAGTGACAATACAAAAGCTTCGGATCTCTTGAAAATTTAGGGAATTATGCTTCTTTCTCATATTTATCATTTATTTTTACATTTTCCTTAGAGAAATGTCTTTTTAAGTTCTTGCCTGTGGTAAAATCTGCTTATTCACTCTTGCAAAGTGTTGTGGGCTAGGGAGCTGACTTCGTCAGGAAAGCCATTTCTGTGCAAACATAAGGATGTAAGTCAAGCTATATTGTCTGCACCTGCATAATTAGCAAGAGAGGGAAGCAGAAAAGCAGATCAAGTGTTTGCTGGTCTCCAGCTAAACTGAAAAGTGGGCTCCAAGTCCAGTGAGAGACTCTGTCTCAAAAACTAAAGTGAGAAGAGCTAGAGGAAGATACCTAGCATTGACCATTGTCTTTACCACAAACACACACATACACACATACACACACACACACATACACATGTAAGTACACATACATGCATATACATGTGTACACACTAACATACAGCTTACACACATACACATATGCGCACATACACACAAAATAGTAAGTTGTAGGGATTTCATACTTTATATATATTCCCATTTTTGTTTACCTCTCACTGACTGCTGACTGCTTCTTTTTTTCTAGAGAGGTGAACTGATGTGTATATTTTTGTGTCCTGGACATGTGCGTATAAGATGCTCCCATCATCACCTTATCAGCCATAGTCAGGACTCATAGCATTTTCCTCCTGCAGTTTTGAGTCTTACATTTCTGTTTGATTTCAATGTATGATATGAGATTTGTTCAATATCATTTGTATATGCTGATACAGTTTTCCTATCATTGCTTATTTATTTATATGATATAAGCAATTTTTCATTTTATTAGAGTATAGAGATAAAATACAGAAACCGAAAGGTACAAATTCAAATGTAATTCTTTAGACCATTTATTAAAAGTCAAATATAGTTTAAGAGTGCTCACATAGAAAAAAATATCTTGATTTATGTGTTTAGTATAACAGTAATATTTTACAAATCAAGGCTAGTGAGGTGGCCCAGTGGGTAAAGACACTTGTTGTTGAGACTACCTATCCTGAATTCCACACATTGCAGGGAAAGAGCATACTCAAGCAAGTTTCCCTCTTACTTCACATTTGTGCCTTAGAAGGCATGCATCCCCTTTCATATTAAACAATAAATTAAACAAATATAATAAATATTCCTTTACAAATCAGTCATTAGAGTGTGTGTGTTTACATATATGCTTGATGTAATGTGTATGTGCATATATGTGCAATGTGGGTTCGTATTTAAATACATGTGCAATGTGGTATGTATGTCTATGTATGTGTCTGTGTTTATGTGTGTACATATATATGTGATGTAGGGTATGTGTTTGTGTGTGTGTGTATGTGTGTAAATGTGCTTACTTTAGTGGGTTTGTGCAGGCAATAGGTAAAAGTTAAATGTCATTTTTATTGATCTCAGTCTATATTCTTTTTTGAGACACAGAATCTCAGAGAACCTAGAGATTGTCAGTTTAGTCCTGGTAGGTGCCAGCAAGCACTAAGGATCTGTTTGTTTCTTTGCCCTAGCACTGGAGTCACAGGAATTCACTGCCGTAATGAACTTTTCCATGAGTTCTGGGGATCTAAAGTTAGTTCTTTATGTTGCACAGAAAGTGCTATACCCACTGAGCCATCTCCTCAGCTCACAGACTTTTGCTTTTTAAAGTTATTTATATAATCTTGAAAGCATTAGGAGAAAACAAATACCAATGTCACTTCATATTACTTATTTAAAGCTTTCATTAAAGCCTTATCACACATTTAAAATTACTTGCAGCTTTTAAAATTAATATACTTTAATCGAAATAGAATTACATCACTCTTCCCCCTTTGTTTTCTTCAGTCTCTCCCATATTTCTGCAATCTCAAGCTGTAGACTCTTTTTTGATTATTATTATCTAGCATTTGTAAACAAACAAAATAAAATTAAAATTGAAATGATACATCTTACAGAGCAATCTGATAAGCAAAAGTAAGACAAGGAATTTTATTAATATAAATAAATTACAAATATCAGTGGTTATTACCTTTTATAATAGTCATATTAAAAATAATTTATTTAAAAAATGAAGATGAAAATTATCTGTTCCACTGAAAACTCCTTATTATCATTGTGTGTGCATGTGTGTATATGTGTGTGTGTGTGTGTGTTATGTGGCTTTTCATCGGCTGTGCACTCATGCATAGACCAGATTCCCTGCTCTATCACTTTCTCACTTGAAACAGGATTTGTCACTTAAGCTGGAGCTGTGCTGGTGGCCACCAGATTCTATGATGCTCCTGTATTTCCCTTCCCAAACTGTGGGATTATATAATTATATCTGACTTTTTGAGTGTATGTTGTGAATTTGAACTTATGTCTTTGTGCTTTTGCAGTGAGATATCTTAAACTAACCTTTTCTTTTTAATCCTAATAGTACTCTGGAAAGTCAAAGCATAATTTTATACTGAAATGGTTATAACAATATGTTGAAGGCACAACCTTGCCAAGTTTTTCTTTTTTATCTTTTACCTTTATATAAATTATGTAGATTTGTTTCTATATTCTTAAGTCTACTGTTGTTAAACAACTGTCATAAAGCTGGAAAGATGAAGGTTAAGTGTAATCTCTGATCTTTCAGAGGACCTGGGTTCAGTTTCCAGCACCTACTTTGTGGCTTGTAACTATCTGTAACTCTACTTCCAGAAGATATATAACGTGGGATGTCTTTATGCTGTAAATTAAGGACTGTTTTGACCTATATCAGGCATCTTAGAAGTAGGCTAAGAAATTGAGGCCTAGGTAGAAAATGGAGGGAGGAGTCAGACAGATACATGATCTAGTCACCCCTGAGACAACATGTAACAAAATATGTAAGCCATGGGCCACATGGCAGGATGGATTGATGGAAATGGGTTGAATTAAGATGAAAGAGCTAGCTAGCAATATGACTGAGACATAGTCTAAGCAGGATAAAATTACTATACGCATCTGTGTTTCTTTGGGACTTTGGAATTGCTGGTGCACGTAAGCTGTGGTGGGCATATCTTAACTGGGGACTTGGCCGGCCAGAAACCTCATACTACAGATGACACCAAACATGGGGCCGAATACCTACATAAAGCCTGAAAAAGCTTAAAAAGGGTTTTAGAGCACAGAAATGGAGCCAAAAGCAGCTTCTGAGTTGTAGTACAGAGTGGCATGTTACATGTGAGGTTGAGCTACAAAATAGCACTGGGCTGCCAGGATGGTTCCCAAAGTCTCACAGAAGACTCGGTAAAAGCAACAAGCTGCATATAATCAATTTATTGTTTCTGTTTATATTGAACAAAAAGGAATCATAGTCAAAAACTTCATTTTACTTATTTGTTCAGTACTTTTGTATCTCTATTCATCAGACTCATTGTTAGCTGTCATTTTTTTAATTTGTAATTTTAACTAATAGTTTTTGCCTATATATAATGTTTCTTGATCATATACACTGCCTACCTTTCCCATTTTTTATCTAGCTTTCCTGCTTCATATCTACTTTCTATTAATTCATGGATGAGGGACAAACTATTGAAGGCTTATGCCACCTATTATGATTTATATCCCCAAAGTAAAGTGGCTCTCCCTCCCAAAACAGCCACCAATTATCAATAGTATCTCAGCTAGCAGTGGGTCTGGATTGCTTCTCTCCTGTCCCGCTAGAATTTTAACTAGTTTGAATACAGAATTTTACATATTTCTATTTTTTTTAAGCTTGCTGGGCTGTCATTTTGAAATTAATGATGAGTTCTGGGCATTTGATTACATGTGACACATTAACTTTCTTATATTCCTTTCATAATTGTGGTGGTTTCAATAGGAATGGCCCCATAGACTCAAATATTTGAATGCTTGGTTATTATGGAATGAGACTACTTATGCATTCTGGCTTAAGAGACATGAGAATAAGAAAGAGGTTATGGAATATCTCACCACAGCTAAGAAAATTAATAGGCCAGGCTTGGGTCAGCAGTGTCACTGAATAAAGGTTCAGGAAGTGATTTTTTTTCCAAAGGTCATAATTGTTACTTTTATTCACTGGCTTTAAGCGGACATGGTTTTCTTATATGCTTTTACATATTTTTATTTATTATTTGGTGATTTTGCATTATGCACCTCATCAAACTCAATTAACAGTCCTCTCAGTTTCATACCCACACTTATTATTTTCCCATATACAAAAATGGACATTCATGCTTCTCATTTACTTACTGAACCATAATTAAACTCCCAGTGGCCAGCCCTTTAAAAACAACAACATCATCATCAACAACAACAACAACAACAACAACAACAACAACAACAAAGATAAGTTCTTTCTTTTCACCCACACCCCTGCCAAGGTGATCAATGCAGAAGTGAGCACTGTGTCATTTAGCTGTGTTCTAGCCTTGAGCTCTTGTGTACAAGACACAACTTTTTTTTTTCTTAAGTCCACTAATGAGTGAGTACATACCCTGCTTTTCTTTCTAAGTTTGTGATGCCTCACTCAAAATCCATCCATTTGCCTACAAATTTTAGGATATCATTTTTTCTTACTACTGAGAAGTACTCCATTGTGTAGATGTACCACAGTTTGTTAATTCATCCTTCAGTTGAGGGGCATCTAGGTTGTGTCCAGGTTCTTGCTATTATGAAAAATGCTGTATCACAACCTCTGTTAGACTCCTTATTTCTCTGTTGAGTCTCTGTCTGGTTGACCTATCCAGGGGGGAAAGTGAGGTATTGATGTTTCCCACTATTAGAGTATGAGAGTTGATGTGGGATTTGAGCTTTAGTAGTGTATCTTTTGCATATATAGATGCCCTTATATTAGGGGCATAAATATTCAGAATTGAAATCTCATCTTGGTCAATTTTTTCTGAGATGAATAAGTAATGTCCATCCAGGTCTCCTTTTATTGATTTTAGTTTGAAGTCTACTTTGTTAGATATTAGGATGGCAACCCCACCTTGTTTCTTAGGGCCATTTGATTGGAAAATCTTTTCCTAACCCTTTAGTTTGAGCCTGATTCTGTCTTTAAGGATGAGGTGTGTTTCTTGTATGCAGCAGAAGGATGGCTTCTGTTTTTGTTTCCATCATGTTAGTGTATGTCTTTTTATAGGTGAATTGAGTCTATTGATATTAAGGGATATTAGTGACTACTAATTGATACCTCCTGTTATTTTTGGTCATAGCTTTATGTATTTCCTTTCTCTGAGCTTTTCTTCTGTGGGATTATTGATTACTTGCTGTTTCATGGGTGTATCTGAGATCCTTAGGTTGGAGTTTTCCCTCTAATGCTTTCTGAAAGGCCAGATTTGTAGATATCTATTGCTTCAGTGTGACTTTGTCATGAAATATCTTGTTTACTCCATCTACAGTGGTTGATAGTTTTGCTGGGTATAGTAATCTAGTTTGGCAGTCATGCTATTTTAGTGTCTGTATAATTTCTGACCAAGACCTTTTTGCTTTCATTGTTTCCATTGAATAGTCAGGTGTGATTCTGATGGGGCTGCCTTTATAGGTAAGTTGGCCCTTTTCTTTTGCAGCTCTTAAAATTTTTTCTTTGTTCTGTATGTTTTGTAGCTTGGATATTAGGTGGCAAGTGGACATTTTTGGGGAGGTCAAATGTATTTGGTATTCTGTAAGCTTCTTGTATCATTATAGGCATTTTCTTCTTTAGATTGGGAAAGTTTTTTTTCTATGATTTTATTGAATATGTTATCTGTGCCTTTAATCTGGTATTCTTCTCCTTATTTTGTTCCTATTATTCTCAGGTTAAGTCTCTTCATGGTGTCCCAAATTCTCTGATCATTTTGTGTTATGGCTTTTTTTGGTTTTAGTGTTTTCTTTGACTGATGTATCTATTTTTGCTATTGACTCTTCCACTCAAGAGATTCTCTCTTCCTTCTTGTGGATTCTGTTGGTTATACTTTTATCTATAGTTCTCTTTCCTTCACATTTTCTATTCCCCCCTTGCCTCATTTTGTGCCTTTTTATTGTTTCTATTTCAATTTTTAGTTCCTATAATGTTTCTCTCATTTTCTAGTTTACTTTTTCTTGATTTTCTTTCAAGGATTTATTCATCTCTTCCAATTTTTTGTTTTTATTTTCTTCTATTTCTTCAACGGAATTTCTTATATCCTCTTTTAAGGCTTCAGTTATCTTCATAAAGGTGTTTTTGCTGTTGTTTCCTTCTGTTTTCTCTTCATTGCTCTGTTCAGGTCTTGTAATTGTACAACCACCAGTTTCTTCTGGTGTTGCCTTGTTTTTCTTTATATTTTCATATGTATTCTTGCACTGGTGTCTGCCCATGGCTTCAGTGGTTCACAATTAGACAGCTCCTAGTCAGTTGTGGCTAGAGGGCTTGTGTGTTTCCTGTCTGCTCTGAGCAAGGAGTCTGTTCAATTTCTGACTCTGCTCTGGACAAGAGTCTTGAATTCAAAGTCCTCAGTCCTTGTCTGATGCAGTAATCTGCCTTGGATATTGGGCCCAGCCAGGCAAGGTCTCTTCTTTTAGGGGCACTGCAGGGGGCCCTTACAGTCTTATCCCATGTTTTAAATGTATATTGGATAAAATACCACAATTTCTTTAAGCTTTATTTTCTCTACTTTGTTACTTTACAATATATGCTCTCTGGATTATCTCTAGTAATATTAGAGCAGCACTGAAAGCCTGTTAAGAAAAAGGCATTGTCTCCTAGACAAGAAAATGAAATCTGCCTCCAAGTGAGGACATGCCAGTGTTTTCTGTCATAATTGGTCCAGTTGTGTTAGCTAATCACCTGGCTCTCAGACCACCACCTAAAGAGGCAGATCCCTTTAAGCCATTCTAAAAAGGTAAAAGGAATAGTTATCCTTTTAATGAGATTGTATTTTTTGCTTTCCCAAATTGATGCCGCTAATGAAGTCTCTGACAGAGCCATAAACATACAGCTTTCTAATTTTTCCCACATTTGAGTTAACGACAAAGTGTAACTTATTATTTTCTTTTTTTTTCCCCCTTACACACCTCCCCTAAGGACTGGGGCTTCTTTTACACTTTCACCTTTACTCTTTATTTGAAGCTGTTTTTCCTTCTACATGTCTCTTTTTCTACCAAGTGGCTGGTCTCCCAGTCTCTGTACTCACTCAATTCAGGCACCATGGCTTTCCCCCTTCTCTTTTCCATTCCTCTGCTGCATCCAGCTGACGAGATTCACAACTTTCCTGTCTGAATTGTCTCCTCCAAACTTTAATAACATAGTTTTGCAGCTCTCATAGGAGTCTGTTCTGGAATTCTTAGATAACAAACCAAAAACCCTAAGAGTTTATTTCCCGGTATCAAGATTTGTCTTTGTCACTTGTTTTCTTCGATATGATATGGCATAAAATAAAATCTCTCTCTCTCTCTCTCTCTCTCTCTCTCTCTCTCTCTGTGTGTGTGTGTGTATGTGAATTTTTAGCATATTTTCTTTTACTTAATAACTCTTGTTTTGTACTTTAAATATTATTGGGGTGTGTTGTGTGTGTCCCCAAATGCATGTGTGTGTCACCTTCTGTCTTTATTTCTCTTCACTTTATTAGGTTGACACTGGTAAGCACCTTCATAGTTAATGTGTATGTGTGTACACGTGCGTGCACTTGAACCTCACTGTTTAGACTGAATTGTCGATCTGAAAAGCACCAAAGGTCTGCTTATTTAGATGCTCCCCAAGTACTGGGATTATAGGCATGTGTTGATATGGACAGATTTTTTATATGAATGGTGGGAATCCAAACATAGGTATTACACAGCAAGGATTTTAAATCATCCTCATGGTTCTTATTATAAATGCCAGTACTTACTTACCAAACCAGGATGTCCTGATATAATCAGGAGAAACTAAAACCATGCCAAATTGGAGGTCCTAGCAAGACTGAGGCAGAGACAAGTTTGTTGCTAGCAATCAGACTTGTTTTGTCCTTATCAGAAAAAGAATATAATGGCAGTGCCAAAAATATACAGTTGTAGTTGCCAGGCTAGAACTACATTTGCAAGCTATACAGAGTAAACAAGATTAAGGTCTAAGACTAGTTAGTTAGCCCCATTTCTATTTGCTTTACTGGCTTATAAGGAACAAAAGATACAGAAAGCCTAGATGCTTTACTACCTAAGGAAATGCCTTAAAGGCATACAGTGCCCCAGGAGCCATAGATTATAACCTGAAAAACCCAAGACACTGCCTGTAAAGGCAGCTGAACAAGGCAAACTTTATGGTTTCTCTATACCTTGTAACAATTATTTTTAATTCGATGTCTGATGAATCATACATCTTTGATTTCTTTTTGACATCTTTTCCTAATTCTTCCATTCATGATATTTGTATTTGTACATGATTCTGAGCATATACTACTCCCAGTTGCTACTCAGGAGCTCCTATCAGAGAGCAGCCTCCATGATTAGTTTAGATTTTAGGAATTTCTATCAGCTCTTCTTTTTCCTGGGGAGAAACAGCAGATAAGCATAGCTTTGGTCATCCATTTATTTATTTATTTGTTTGTTTGTTTGTTTGTTCATAGATGAGAGGTTAGTTAGTATGCCCTACCACCTCAAACTACCATCTTCTTTTCCCCCAAAGTAGTCACACTGTATCAGATGTGTTAACCTGAAAAGGAACAAATTATGTCCTAATTATTTTCACATCCATGAAGAAATTGAGAATTGATTACTTTTCTTTCTAGACAGGACATGAGAGAGTTGGAATATTCCATATACTCATTCTGCATTTCAGAAAATGGAAAGTGGAAGATAATGACATTGATAGCTTCAGGTTTCGCTACAGTAAATTAGATGGTGTGAGAAACTTCTGAAAACAAAAATTAACTGTGCAGAAGCTAGTTTTTTGTGAGTCATTTCAGAAACATAGAGTCCTGGAAGTGTGTCCTCCAAGCCCCCCTCCCTCTTTTATTTTGGTTGAAATTAAGGACTTTACCACTTGACACCTGTGGTAAAAGACACAGAGGACAGCCTATGCTGGAGAGGATACAGAGCAAGGGGAACACTCCTCCATTGTTGTTAGGAGTGTAAGCTTATTCAGCCACTCTGGAAGGTAGTATGGTGGTTTCTCAGAAAACTGAGAGTCAATATCCCCAAGGACCGAGCAATACCATTTCTGGGTGTATACCCTAAAGATGCACAGTCACACTCCAAAGACATTAGTTCAACTATGTTCACAGCAGCGTTATTTGTAATAGCAAGAACCTGGAAACCACCTAGATGTCCCTCAAATGAAGAATGGATTAACAAACTGTGGTACATCTTCACAATGGAGTACTACTCAGCAGTAAGAAAAAAAAATGATATCCTAAAATTTGCAGGGAAATGGGTGGATTTGGAGAATATTCTCCTGTGTGAGGTATCATAAACCCAGAAAGATAAGCAGGGGATGTACTCACTCATTAGTGGACTCAAAACAGAACAAAACAAAACAAAACAAAAAAAGCAAAGCATGCCCAAGCTGCAATCACAACCACTGAACACCTTGGACTGAACCCTTGGATCCCACTCCTCCTAGAGGAACACCTGATTCAGTTTGATGTTGTGGGGAGAAAAGTGGATTTTCCAGGAGTGGGGGCTGAACTAAGCAATATCGGGAACTTGGGACCTTGGGATCACCTTCGTGTGTGTGTGTGTGGGGGGGAGATGGGGAGATGTGGAGATGAAATAATGACCTAATCAGGTGGGAGGGGGAAGGGACCTTGATTAAGGATATACAAGAATAGAAAATGTGACTTCTTTATTCATAATTAACAAAAAAAAAAAAGATAAAGAAACTAAGAACTTCTTCCTAATCTTCTGGTACCACACTCGTACATGAATCTCTATGAAAAGTTGATCTTTACATCAGGATTCCCTTGATGAGTGTGGTGATGTGTTTATTGTCTTGGGGACTTTCAATGAGTTGATGATGCATCCAGGTGAGTTTCTCTGTGAACTTTTCCTGAAACAATGATTTTGTTGGAGACATGGGGTTCAGAGTTTACAGGTTAGATACCTCATAGTGTCCTACAGCAAGGTGGGAAGTAGAGAAGGAAAATCCCAGGAGCTCACACGCTAGAAATGTTAATGTGTATAGCACTGTGAAATGGCAATCAGCAGAGAAATGCTGCCTCAAACAAGTGGGAAACCAGCACACACACACACACACACACACACACACACACACACACACACACACACACAGAGTAATGATTTAACAATGTATTTAGAATTAATAGCAAGCCAGTTTGCATATACTACAACTTAAGTCATTATTTATAATATTTAGCTCATCACATGCCTCACAAATTACATTTTCTCATATTTCATTTAGCAATACAGCTTTTAATCTTTTAAATTATATGCCAGATTTTAAAGTGATTGATTTGCTACCACTATAATATTCAGGATTCTGTTTTCTTTTTATTTTTCTTACCATCATCAGAGATCTTTCTACTTTTAATTATTTTGTCCTAATATCAGCCATGGATACTGTTCCCAGGCATATTTTATAAAGCATGTCTATGTCTTGAAACACATGCTGCTTTCCTTATCTAAACCCTTTACTTTTGTTCCTGGAAAGGCAATTTTGCCAGTGTATTTGTTTGACAGTCCTTCCTTTGTCACTTTGAGTCTTTATTATTCTTTATTCCTGCATTTTAATATATCTACTGAGAAATTTACTGATGATCTTGCAAGTTCCTTGGCATTTGTCATTCACTTTTTGTTGATTGTGTAGATTTTGACTACCATGTCTTTAGATCCACTCTACCTGTACTCATTTGAAATCATTTAATTCAGGTATCTATTTCCACTTCAACTTTGGAAATATATTGACTATTATTTCATTCAATAATCTCTCTTCTATTTTCTCTCTGTCCACAAAGCTTGCTACAGTGATCTTATTGATCTGCTTGATGGTGATTTATGAACCCATTAGGTTTTCTTTTTTCTGCTTTTTTAAATTAATAGTTTGAATAACTGTCTACACTGATTCTATCATTGGATAAAGAAAGATAGCAATTAAAACCCCTATACTATTATCAATTCAGTTACAGTATTTTTCATTTACAGAACATTCCTTTACATCTGCCAGTGCCTCTTTGATTATACTCATATTCGCTCTTAGTGGTTCTTAATCTCCCTAATGCTATGACTCTTTAATTAATCCCTCTTGTTATGGTGACTCCAACTGTAAAATGATTTTGTTGTCACTTCATAACTCTAATTTTGCTCCAGTTATGAGTCATAATGTAAATATCTGGTAAGCAGGATATCTTACATGTGACCTGCAATGGGGTCATGACCCACAGGATGAGAATTACTGCTCTAATCTGTCTTTTTTTCTTACTTTTTATGTATTATATAGTTAATTATAGTTTGTTGAGCTCCCTTTAGTTGTCTATTTCCAATTTTATTAGAAGTTTTATAAGTATCTGTCTTTATAAGGGTCAATTTATTGATACACATTTTATTCCAATGATTGGGCCATATTTATGACTTGGTCATATAAAATATTTATTATATTTGTTCAACTGAGAAAAACAAGTCTCCAAGACCGTAAGGACATTCAGGGAAAAACTTTAATTACATACTGAAGGCAAGGACTCTGTGGCTTCTCATGGTCTCTGTGGATAATCATCTGTTATAAGATTGTGTGTGTGTGTGTGTGTGTGTGTGTGTGTGTGTGTGTATGTGTGAATGTGTATGTGGTTACCCAGTTACAAATGTTTATGAATGTCTTTTCTAGAGTTACAATCTGCTGTTCCTTCTGCTGTCCTTCAGAACTGTAGCTTCTCTGTTAGCACAGCATGCCAATGTCCCAAGTATGCTGATAGCAGATACATACTGACTCCAATGAGACAGGAATGGGTCATTTGGGCAGCCTCTTGATTTCTAGTCCTCAGCAAACTGGCTCTATATGTACTTTTATCCTTCATACCTGAGGCATAAACTTGTGGTGGATGTTTTCTCCTGGTTGCAGCAATTCACAGTGGCTTAAACAGGATGTACTGATAAACTCTTAAATGTTCCTTCTTTTCTTCTTCATCTTGTTCTTTCTCCTCCTTTTTCTTTATCTTCTTTTCCTCATTTTTCTTCTTCTAATAACATTTTATTTTTACATTCCATTTATATGTGTGGACACCTGCAGAGGCCAGAAGAATTTCAGTAAATTTCTCATTTAATGCTGGACCTGGAGCTATAGACAGTAGTGAACTGCCTGATGGGGAGCTTGGACCTGAACTCAGCTCCTCTGGAAAAGCAGGAAGTGCTGTTAATCACTCAGCCATCTTTCTGGTTCCTCAACAATGCTCCATAATCTTCTCAATGTAGCCATTAGAGTCTTTGAGATGCTGTGACCCCTAAATTCATTTCTGAAGTTCTCAAAGGACTTTTCCGGTCACAGACAGGTTGTGATATTATGCAGGAGAATGGATTCTATTTTGCTGATGTAATTTCTTTAAATGTTTAGACTTTTAACTATTTATTATTGCAGAATATTACATTCTCATTTACAATGCATAAGAAACATATACAGAACAATTTGTAATTACTCTTTGTTTTTGTATTTTTCCTTCAATGTTTTTCTCTATGAATCTTAAACCTTGCTATCTTCCTGTGTAAATAAGTTTTACTTAACATCCTATCCAATGCATTCTTCATAAAACAATAAAGTATTCATAGAATCACTTGAACTTTTGTGATACTCAGATCTATGAATATTTCATAGTTTATTTGAGAATTTTCTAAACTTGAAGCAGTTTAATATTTTCTTTTTCTGCTAGTGTCACTAAAAACAGTGAACATCACTGATTATGTTTCTTCATCTAACTTGAACATAATCTAGCCAAGGAACTAAAAGTACAGAGTTTAAATAAAACTATTTTGATGTCAAGTGCATGACTCTGGATAATTTTCTTCTGTCCTTTATCTGAGTTCTTCTCTATCAAATATGGTTATAGATTATGAAATTTATACTATCTGAGCTTGTTTTAGGTTAGTAAAAACTTTTTTGCTGCTACTTCTCTAGAAGGAGGATTTTGAAATGCTTTTCGGGTATGAATTTGGAGGTAAGTTTACTTAATTATGAGCATTAAATCATACTCAGAATACAGCATATATCTTACAGAGATGTACCTTATTGCATTTGTGTGTGTGTGTGTCTGTTTCTGTTTGTGTGTATGTGTGCAGGCATACTCATGTGTATATAGGTAGCACTGTGTGTTCATATGTATATAGAGGCTAGAGAAAAACTTTAGATGCCGTTTCTTAGGGACATTATATACTGTGTAATTTTATGTTGAGAGAAGGTATCTCACTAGCCTGTGAGCTTATTCATTAGGCCAGAATGACAGGCCCATGAGCCTCGGGAATACACTTGCCTCCATTGCCTTTTCCTTTGGATTCTAAAAAGATGAATGCCACATGTACTTTTTGTATTGTGGATTTTGGACTTGAACTCATGTTCTTGCCCCTATAAAGCAAGCATTCAACTGATTGAACTATCTCTCTATACCCTAATGGTTCTTAAAATGTTAGGCATTAAAGGTAAAAGAAATATTGACATATTTCTTAAATTCAAATTAACCTGAGCCAGCTGTAGTTAGCTATCATCTTTTGGTTGTGGAGAATAGCATATGTTTATCTTTACCAAGCACAGTTATTCAAATAGGATCAGTTAGTGCTAAGCCTCTACCCATGGAATCTGCAAGGCTATGCCACTGAAGAATGAGACCTACAAATTCTTTTCTCCCTATAGCCTATAAGCACTGCAGCTGAGTTTTTTGCTTGAGAGTTGTTTACTTTTTCCTGTCACTATTTTTTCAGATATAGAACAAATCTAGCACCTTTTTTCAAGTGTCTGTGATATTTGAGAAATAAACAGGCAGTTAGGACAAAGCTTATGAACAAAGAATAAGTCTTCCTATTTATAAATGAGATTAATTTAACTTCATGTGATTTATTTAATAATGACCACTTCTCTGCAAATTTGAGGCTCTGTGTCTTCATTCCAGTAAAGACTGACATAGTGTTGTTAAGAGTAATGCACAAGAAACAGGTCTGAGCTGAAGTAATGCTGTGGATAATGGTGAATAATTTATCCATTTTAGAAATAATATTTTACAGAACTACAAACTACAAGTAAAGAATGGTAGAATCTGAATAAGTAATTAGGGTTGGAGTGATCAGTGGGAAAATCCTAAAGGGCCCTTATAAAAGCTCAGCAACCTCTAACTCCAGTGCTATGGGGATCAAGACAGGAGGACCATTAGACTTGTTGACCACTAGTTTAGTTCTAAGATTTCTGAGAAAACTTGCCTTAAAATAAAAGGGTTTAGAGTAAGAAAGCAGAAAGCCTGATATCTGTCTCTAGCCTTCACATAACCACTAGAGATTGGAAATCTGCAAGCCTGTGTGCTTATACACCAGACTCCTACATTCACATATTCACATACACACATTATCAAACAAATTATTCAAAAATGTAAAAATAAATAATTAAAGGCATCAATAATCTCCACTGGGGTGTTGGCATAGTTATGTAATTTGGAGGCTAAAGCTATCTTGATCATTAAGTATATGCAGGTAAGAGAAGAAGAACACATAAGAAAGACTGATTTTTTTCTTTTCTTTCTTTTTTAATGATCTCAAGAAAGTTCTCCTTGTGTATTTATTAATCTGTAACTCCTTCACCAAGAATCTGATGATAGGCCTTGTGGTGCTGAGCAGTAAGATTATCAATCTAGAGAAAAGTTAAGTGTATTTCTGGTGGATTGGAAAGACAAGTTAGAACCAACTTGTAGCTTAACATATAGTTAAAGTAACATTTACATTCTTCTTCTGTACATCCTGCACTCTTCCATTTCAGCCAACAATAATCTAGAATTCCATGAAGAAAAAAATGCATTTAAAAATCATTTGTTAAAAAGTGATGGAGGGCTGGAGAGATAACATAGAGGTTAAGAGCACTGGCTGCTCTTCCAGAGGTATTGGGTTCAATTCTCAGCAACAACATGGTGGCTCACAATCATCAATTTTGAGATCTGGTGCCATCTTCTGTATACTGTATACATAACAAATGATTTTTTAAAGCTAATGGAATGAATTCATCATCCACTGATGCAAGTTAGGTGTGGTGCTATTTGGAAAAGCAATATAGAGTCTGTACAACAGAAAGATGAACTTAAAACTGGGCTGAGCCACAATCCAGATAAGACAAACAATATTTTGTCATGGTTGTGAATGCATATTTTAACATAGTCTTCAAACTAAGGCCCAATATATACATGTTTTCCTTACTATTCTATCTTACTTGTAGATAAAATTCAAGCTAAATTTATTTCATCTAATAACCCATAATTCATTTATTGTATATAATTAGGTGGGGTAGCCAAAGTGTTAGATACCTAGCATCTCTCTTCTTCTTCAAGCACCATCTGGGCTCAACCCTGGTGAATTTCAAGGATGTGAGAGATGGAACTCTTTTGGGGTGGTGTGGCTGTAGACCCTGGCATCACTCCTCAACTCTTTTTCATCCCATGTTTGGTTTCTGATTTCTTTCAACTATCTTATCTTCTCAAGTTATGTATGGAAATATCAGAAAGAAATAAATTAATTGTTAAGAATAATTTTAAAACATTGCCATTTGTTAGGTCTTAGTGAGAAATATTCAAATATTCCTTTAAAAATTATATATGATTGAGAATTAAATCTGATTAAATTTTTAAAGATTGTTGAGAGAACCTGTAGATGTAACTATTTTCCCTTGAAAGTTTGATTTCCTACTGGAATGTTCATGTTAACTATTAATGATCAAACTTTACCCAAAAGAGAAAGAAAATGTTACAACAAACAATGAATAGTAAGTTCAACAATGATAGATGAATATAAACTAAATTATGCATTTTAGCCTTTTAAATGTACAACAATGATGTGATCTTTTATCTTCACTTACTATTAATGAAATGAGAAACCATTCTTTTTCAGCATGGTTAATAAGTATACATACTAATTACTTCTTCCACAGTAAACATCTGAGAAAAGCAGGCAGGGATGGAAGGGAGAAAGAAAGGGAAGAAAGGATGAAGAGAAGGAAGAGAGGGAGGGGAGGGGAAATAAACAAGAAGGATGATGAGGACAATAAGCACCACAGGAAGTTAAACCTGGTAAGGGCATGATGTCTGATTCACATATCATGATATCTGATAAAAAAAGAAAGCTGTCTTAGGCAAAGCTGGGGTGATGGCATCAGTGGCAAAGCACTGCCCTTCACAAATACAAAGACCTGAGTTCAATCCCTATAACCCACATTAAAAAAAAGCACAAGTGGAGGCACACTTGTAATTCCAGCTCTGGCCATTAGAGATGGAGAAGCATTACCTCGCTTCACTAAAGGATCCTGACAATATTTCCAACTCTTAGGGAGCATGGCTTGAAAATGCATAACACACAAAAGTCCTCAAATACACACTTACTTCACCCTATATTTATAAAGTTCAAGTTTTCACTGCCAACATGATACAAGGAAATCAAAAAAGTCAATGTGCATATTTTACTGTTCACCCCAGTCTCTTGAAGTTAACTGAGTATCATGTGACACCAGAAAGGTGAGTGGTTTGAGAATTAGACACAAGCATTCTGTACAGTGGCCTCTTCACAGAGCACATGGTGCAGGAACGATGAATCCTTGAGGATGAAACTATTAGTTAAAAGAACTCAAGCAACCTAGAGAAGTTTTTTTAAATGATGGAAAAACTACAGCAACATTTTACCACCACAGATAAAAAAGTTATCTTAGGCAAATCTGGAGTAATGACACCAGTGGCAAAGCACTGCCCTTCACAAATAGAAAGACCTGAGCTCAATCTCCATAATCCACATTAAAAAGTCAGAAGTGGAGGCACACTTGTAATTCCAGCTACAGTGATTAGAGACAAGCTAATTCCGGACACTTTCTGGCAAGTCAGCTTAGTCTAATCACTAAGTTCCAAACCATAAAGAGACTCTGTCTCAAGGTATTGAAATAGTGACCTGAGGATGACACCTAAGGTTGAGTTCTGGTTTCCAGATAAACATATATGCATGTGCACATGTGCACACCCACATAAATACACATACACATGCACATCCAGATAAGATGCCATAACTTTTACAATAAATGTGTTTCAAGTGCTCCATGATACAGAGGAAACATCAGAAATTATAATGCAATTTTAAAAATTGTGAAAAAGTGCTCAAGCAGATACAAAAATGACCATGTATATTAAAACTCTTCTGTAGATAAATACTAGAGAGAAATATTAAACTTTAATATAAGTTTGAAGAAATTTCTCTGAACCACTCCTAACCCTGAATCTTTTCTTCCGAATAAATCTTTTGAGTGAAGTCTGTTGTGCAATGTGACACTTTTGTTAGGACCAAGTCCAATTGTAATAATTTTCACCAGAGCTGGAGTAGAACAGATCTGAAACACAATCCCTTGGGAAACTTTCCCTAGCAAAGCAGAGTTGGTACACTCCAGGGACCTGAACAGAGCTGTAACACTTCTCCTGAGCAAAGCAGAATGAAGCATAGCTGCAAGACTTTTCTGGAGCAATGCAGAGCAGAGACAGCAGAACTGTAACACTTTCACTGGACAAAACCTCTACTGCTGAAATAGAGTCATTACACTTGCATTGAGGAAACGTTCACTGTAGCAAATCTGTAAGTTGCTGCTCTTACAGTGACTCCATGGCAGTTCTTGGCTCCTAACTGCCAGGATACCTTTTCATTTGTGCTGCAATGCTTACATAAACAGTTCCTAGGAGCAAGGTGTTCAAATTTTGTGTCTATAAGTTTATTATTTGAGGAACAAAACTAACTTGATAATGGTACATGTATATGGGCTACAGAGCTTAGATGGGTGGCATTGATTTAAGAAGTTTTTTTCTCCTTAGGATTCCCTGGTATATGGATCTACATAATTCTTTCTATGTAGCATCTCTAATGTCAAACTGAAGCTAGATTCACAGAATGAATATGATTGTGCTCATGGCTCTTTTTTAAATTTTTAAAAAAAATTGAAAAGGATTGCTATTAGTTTTTTGGAAGACAGATGCTATATTTGTATGTCTCCATGTGGGTTTATGAAAGTGTGTGCAGTGCTTATGGGGCAAAGAAGAGGTGGTTAATCCTAGAGCTAGGTTTTTAGGTGGTTGTAAGCCATATGACCTGGTTACTGAGAAATGAACTCATGTTCTCCACAAAAGTACTTTTTACTGCTGACAATACAATAAAATATATTGTCAGTACCTTAGCAAGAATGATTCATGAAGTGTATTTGAAGCCAACAACACAGAAAAAAACTGCAAGAAGCGAATTCCAGTGGAAAGAGAAAATTAGCAAATAACATTTAGCAGAACAAGTGTGAGAATTAATATTTATGAAAAACAAATGAAACTTTAAGTTTATTCAATACATGTAACAGGAGGAAATCAAGAAAATGTCTGCAGCTAATATTTATAAGTTATGTATAACTATTAAGCCATTACTCCTATTTCAAGATGTTTGGGGAATGCTTTCTTACATTCTAATTAAGTTTTCAACACATATAAGTGCACAAGGAGTCAGAATAGAGATCACATTTTAACCTTATAATATAAACTCTCTAGACACAATGGGAAAATAAATAGAGGGGAGTATTTTTACTGAGAAAATGCCCTACCCAGTTGTATCCTAGCATGTGTGGGCAAATTAGAGTGGAAAATTTTGTAGGAGACCAGGAGTCCAGACAAAATTTTAAGTTTGCTTTTTGGCCCTCAATGAGCAGCTCAACCCTGATTCATTTGCATTACATGCCAATAGAATCTACATTTTTATACAGTTAACCTTACTCTGGAGAAAAGATAATAAAGTCTGAGCAGGGCTCAACTTTGAGGACACCAGGGTGATCCTAATAGGTACAGATATTTCTGTCTCTATACATCACTCTCACACATGCAGAAATAAAAACAATAAATAGAATAGCTCTTAGAAATGGGCAGCCCCTCTGGTATACACAGAAAAAATTACAATATGTGTTGTAAAAACTGGCAACATAATCATGTAATATTAATAAATAAGTGTCCTTGCCGACATAGTAGGATAATCCTTATGTCAATTGTGAACATGTATCCATTAGAAACAATAATTTAGTCCTAGGAGGTAGACTCATCGGCTATCATCTACTGATGCTGATATAACAAGCTCCTAATTTTATTGCTATCAGTAACTTTTATGATTCTTGTCTGTGTAGGTATATTTTGTCTAGAAGCAACTCATTGGGTGTCTTCAGGACTGCTTTATATAGTTCTCATTCTCTTCAAAGCTACAGTTGCATGATAGATTCAAGAAGCCAGTCCTGCTGTATGCATGCATAGACAGCTTTGGTTGTATAATGGCCAGTAACATTCTGTAACAATTAATCTTGACTGTTGACTTGTTTGGATCTGGAATCAACTAAAAGGCTCACCTCTGTGAAAGTCTGTGAGGACATTTCCAGGAAGAAATAATTGGTAGGAAACTATCTCTGAGAATAGGTAGTACCCTCTTGCAGTGACCCAAATAAGAGAGAGGTCCAAACAAGAGCAATACTGCTTGCCTGCCTTCGTTTACTACTAGTGAGTGAGTCTTGCACTGTTGTTTCTGCTCCATTCTTTGCTATCAATGTATTGGGACTTCCGAGGCATTCATTTCTGTGGAGTGTACAGCTACCAAATTCTCAATCTGTCTAGCATGCAGATAGCCATTGTTGGAGTATTCGCTATCCACTCCCTACCATGGAAGCCAGTTTGATAGATCCCCATAATATGTGTGTGTGTATGCATAATTTAAGTTTAGAATTTAAAATGTCAATATATGTAAAAATAGAATTTGCATGCAGTGAGGAAAACTGTGTAAGTGGAGGAAGCATTTTAAATACACAACCACTGATAATTTTAGAACTGTGTAAAATAACAGCTTATTTGATGAGGTTTATAGAAAGCTACTCAGTTAAGTAGAAGTTAATATTCACAAATATCATATTCAATTCTTTTTTGACAAAGTTTTCTATAGGTATGTATAGCCTAGAATTTGTTATATGTCAAAAATGACCACTATGTGATCCTTCTGTGTTCACCTCCTGATATTTAGAATAACAGGCCTGCCTCTATCATAGCTGATTTATGCAGCGCTGGAGATCAACCACAGAGCTTCATGTATGCAAAGCAAACACTTGAACAACTGAATTACATACTCAGTGTATATATTTAAATTTGCACAGGCCAATTCTGATATGTCTCACGGATGGAATTGAATTGTCTGGTGCACTAGAAATACTAACACGATGTTTTTTTAAAAAAATTGAAAATAGACTTTTTTCTTCGTTTCACATCATAAATTTCCATTTAAAATGAAAAGAAATTATGTTATAGTATTTCAAGAGGTTTTGCCAGTTTTATTGCTTAATAGTTTTTACAATTCTAGCAGTGGAATTGTTCTAAAAGAAAAATAAATGTTAGACAAAACACAATTGAATCAATAAGTACATCTGTGAAAACCTTTGTATATACATGGTTGTAATTGAAAGTGATTTCAAAGTGGGTGTTTATGTGTGTATTAACTATCAGCTTGAAGCCTTTAAATATTCACAATATGGTACTTACAGTTTCAGAGATGTTATGGGTCTGGGATCATTTAGAGATTTACCAACCTGATTAAAACTTTGATTTTACTAAAATAGTGGTCTTTTATAAAATAACTGGACAGGACCAAACCAGAGAGTGTTATCTAGGTAATGCCTTGGCTATAATTACTGTAAAGATTGTAAAAGGAAAACTCACAAAATTATAATTTGAGAGAGTCAAATGAACTCATATTCTGTCTCAGTGATGGCAAGACTTGATTTTGTAAAGACACCTAACAGGTGCCTGAGCCATTATGAAATTTTGAATTTTGTATCAAGTGAAACTTTAGCTATTAGCCTATTGAATCTTGTGTCTCATTGTGGTGGTATATTTTATATTTAATAAAATCAGTCTTAAATATCAGAGAACAGAATCACCCACAGTCAAGCTATGAGGTTTAGAAAGTGGTGACTCACACCTCTAATCTGATCACAGGGAATGACTAATTGGTGACCCATGTCTTTAGTTCTTTCACTCAGAAGGCTTAAACCTTTAAATACTTTTGAGAGTTCAAAGCCTAACAACCAAACAGTAGTAGCAAACATCTTTAATCCTAACACTAGAATTTTGATGCAGAGTTGAACTGGGAACTAAAACAACTGGGCAAGGAAGATATTTAACGCAGGCATAATTCAGGAATTATGAAGTGGCAACCAGCAAGGCATAGGACTCTTGAAGATAGCATTTATTTGCCCTGTTCAGCCTGTGAAGTTGACTGGGTAGAAATTGATTGTGGTGTGTTTTCTCTCTCTGATATTCAGGGGTAATTTTATTAAGTATAAAATACATCACCACACCCATTACCTTGCAAGAATAGCTAAGGCAGTGAAATATTTTTTTCAACAATCAGCAGTATGTAAGAATAGCCCAGCACTAGAGAGACAGAGACAGGCAGGTCTCTGTGAGTTGGAGGTCAGCAAGTTCCAGGAAAAGCAAGTTCCAGGCAGCCAAAGCTACATAAAGAGAAACAGTCTCAAAAAATAAAAACAAACAAAAAGAAAAGCATACATACAAGCAACAAATATTTCAACAGGACCAGGCTTGGGCTATTTTGGGCTAGCAGACAGGGTACTTTCAAGGTAGGAGCAACTTACTCATGGCATATAAGTTAAGAAAAGGTAAAAAGAAGGAGGAAGAAGGAGAAAACAAAGATTTTGTGGGTTAGTGGTTAGGGAGTAGCTAAGTAATTAAAGTGTTTGTCTAGCAAACATAAATACCTGAGTTTAATTCTCAATCCAGGCCCCCTACATAGAGCCAGGTATAGTACAGAGTATTTGTAATCACAGAGCTGATGAAGTAGAGACAAGTAGGTCTATGCATGCTTTTGGTTCCATCTGATTGACCACCCAGCCTATTCAGGTTGGTACATTCCTCGATGGTGAAATATTCTATCTTACAAAATAATGTAGAGAGTTCCTGAGGAATGAAACCAAAAGTTGTCTTCTCATATCTGTGGGCATGAAAATATACATGTGCATATACCTTCATCTGCATGTGTATGAGATATGTGCATTTGAGCACACCGCACATACATGTATATGTGTATGTGTCTGCTCTCATACAAATGAAACCTTGTTATTTATTTATTTTATTTTTTTAAAAAAACTTTATTTATTTATTTGCCTTGGTGTTTGCCTGGAACTGGAACTACAGACAGTTGTTAGCTGCCACGTGGGTGCTGGGAATCGAACCCGGGTCTTCTGGAAGAGCAGACGGTGCTCTTAACCACTGAGCCATCTCTCCAGCCCCGAAACCTTGTTATTTATTATCAACAACAAAAAAAACAGAACTGCAAGATCTTCTACTAGCACAGAAATGCTTGAATGCTAGGGAATCTGAATGACTCATGGCTGTTCTTTAGACATGCGACTAACTCCTACCATCGATTTACCTATGTACAGCTCAAGGTACAACAGTTATTTTCAGCAGCCACGTAATCATTACCATTAACCTTAGAATCTTGTCATCACAGACTTCCCTTGATCCATCCCTTTTTGGGTAATGACAGCCCAGAATTACATGTGTGTTGATATATTCCTTATGAGTAAAGCAGACTCATCTCTTTCCTGTCATTCTTATTTCCAAGCAACAATAATGGAAAAGGAAGAAAAGAAGATACATGGAAGTTATAAAAATGAGTCCAACTCATGACAAAATCTGTCTCTGGCCCTATATATGGCATATACAGTGCAGGACCTGGGGGCTTTCAAGCCTAATTCAATGTCACTGTAGCATTTTAGCCCTCTGGGTTTCTGTTTCTACTTCATCAGATGCACAAAGGTTTTTGTGAACTCAATTAAGATTGTTTATACACTGTTCATTGATTAACCATCTTTCCTATATTCTCTCCTCGTTAGAATGATAATAACAGGGTTCAGGCCACAAAAGTCAAAAGAAAAGGTGAGTGATTTGTCTACCAGATGAATACCCACACTCCGTAGATTCAGATTCCTCCAAATCCATGCAACACCCAAACCTTACTATCCACCTCATGGCTAACTTCAACCCCAATACCAGACAAAAACTAAAAGGAAATAATGGATATAACATAGGTTGTATATCAAGTGGACTTAAAGATACCTACAAAACATTTTCATAAACACAAAAAAATATAACTTCTTCTAAGCACCTCAAAGAACACTCTCTAAAATTGACCAAATACTCACTCACAAAGCAAGTCTTAACAGATGCAAGAAAACTGATATAACCCACTGTATCCTCTCAGACCAAGATGGATTAATGCTGGATGTGAACAGCAACAGAAGCACCAGATACTCCACTAAAATGAAAAACTTAAAAGAAATGGACAGCTTTGTGGACAGGCACCACTTACCAAAACTAAATCAAGATCAAATAAATGACCTAAACATAAGTTTAACACCAAAGAAAATTAAAGCTGTTATTAAAAGACTCCCAAATGAAAAGAAAGCCCCAAACCAGATGATTTCAGTGCAGAATTCCACCAGAAATTCAAAGAAAAATTATACCAATACTCCTCAAATTGTTCCACATAGCAGAAACTAAAGGGAATATTGTCAAACTCTTTTTATGATGCCACAAGCACTGTGATAAATAGGCCACTCAAAGATGTAATGCAACAAAGAAAGAGAATTACAAACCAATCTCCCTCATGAACATTGATGCAAAAATATGCAATAAAATTCTAGCAAAACAAATCCAACAACATATTAAAAAAAACATCCACCATGACCATGTAGGCTTCATCCTAGAGATGCAGGGATGGTTCAACGTACAAAAAACTGTACATGTCATCTATCATATACACAAACTGAATGAAAAATCCCACAAGATCATCTCCTTAGATGCTGAAAAAGGCTTTGAAAAAATCCAACACTCCTTCATGATAAAAGTTCTGGAGAGATCAGGAATACAGGAAAAATATCTAAATATAATAAAGGTGATTTTTTAAACACTTATTTATTTATTTATTTATTTATTTATTTATTTGTCTTGGTGTTTGCCTGGAACTGAAACTACAGACAGTTGTTAGCTGCCATGTGGGTGCTGGGAATTGAACCTAGGTCCTCTGGAAGAGCAGATGGTGCTCTTAACCGCTGAGCAATCTCTCCAGCCCCAATAAAGGTGATTTTTTAACAAGCTGACAGCTAACATCAAACAAAATTTAAAAAAAAATCAAAGCAATCTCACTAAAATGAACAAAAAAAGTCTATCCTCTTTCCCCTTATCTATTCAATACAGTTTTAGCTAAAGCAGTGAGAGAACAAACAGAGATTAAGGGGATACAAATTAGAAAAGAAAGGAGTCAAACTACCTTTATTTGCAAATGATATGACTGTATACATATGTAACCACCCAAAATTGTACAAAGGAACCCATACAGCTGAGAAACACTTTCAGCAATGTAGCTGAAGAGTTCAAGATTAACTCAAAACATCAAGCTCTTCCATACACTAAGAATAAAAGGTCTGAAAAAGAAATAAGGAAATCATCACCTTATATAAATTGCTACACATAGCATTAAATACCTTGGAATAACTCTAACCAAAGAAATATCAAAAACTATTTGACAAAAACTTTAAATCACTGAAGAAAGAAATTGTAGAAGATATCAGAATGGAAAGATCTCTCATGCTCTAGAATAGAGAAGATCAATATATTAATGATCACAATTTTAACAAAAGCAATCTACAGAATAAATGCAATTCCCATCAAAATCCCAACGCAGCGTTTTTGCAGAACTTGAAAGAAAAATACTCAACTTCATATTGAATAACAGAAAACCCAGGATTGCCAAAACAATCTTGCTCAATAAAAGAAATTTAGGAGGCATCACCATCCCTGATTTCAAGCTGTACTGTAGAGTTACACTAATAAAAACAGCCTGGTACTGGCATAAAAAGAGACGTGTGGTTCAATGTAATCAAATCACAGACTCTGATCTTAACCCACACAACTAAGAATATCTGATTTTTGACAAAGAGGCCAAAAATATTCAATGATAAAAAGATAATATATTCAACAAATAGTGTTGGCATGACTTGATGGTAGTTTCTAGAAGAAGAAAAATAGATCCATACCTGTCACACTGCACAAAATTTAAGTTGAAGTAGATTAAAAATGTCATCATAAGCTAAGCAATACTGAACTTGATAGAACAGAAAGTGGGATATTCCTTCCAATGTCTTGGCATAGGTGACCACTTACTAAATATAATACCAGTATCACAGATAAGAAAAACAACAATTAATAAATGGGACCTCCTAAAACTGAGATGCTTCTGTGAGGTGAAGAACATTGTCAATAAGACAAAATAACAGCCTACAGAATTAAAAAATATCTTTACCAACCCTACATCTGACAGAGGACTGATCTCTAAAATATATAGAGAACCCGAAAGAGTAGAGCCAAAAAACGTATAAACCAATTAAAACAGGGATTTAGACCTAAAAATGTAATTCTCAACAGAAGAATTATAAATGGCTGAAAGACACTTAAAATTGCCCAACATCTTTAGCCATCAGAGAAATGCAAATCAAAATAACTTAAAGATACCATCTTTCATCTCTCAGAATGACTAAGATCAAAAACAGAGATGACAGCCTTTGTGGAGAGGTTGCTGAGCAAGGGAAATATTCCTCGATTGTTAGTGGAAGTGTAAACTTGTACAGCCACTTTTCAATGCAGTATGGCAGTTTCTCAGAAAACTGGGAATCAATCTCCCCTAGGATCCAGCAGTACCACTTCTGGGTGTATACTCGAAAGATGCACATTCACACTCCAAAGGCATTAGCTCAACTGTGTTCATAGCAGCATTATTTGTAATAGCAAGAACATGGAAACGACCTAGATGCCCCTCAACTGAAGAATGGATTAAGAAACTATGGTACATTTACACAATGCAGTACTACTCAGCTGTAAGAAAAAAATGACATCCTAAAATTTTCAGGCAAATTAATGGATTTGGAAAATATCATCCTGAGTGAGGTATCACAAACCCAGAAAGATAGACATGGGATATACTCATTCATAAGTGGATATCAGACAAAAAGCAAAGAATACTGAAGCTGCAAACCACATCCCCTGAACAGCTTGTGATCAGAGCAAACTTAAATGATACATCCAGAAATTTTCCTAGAAAAACCAAATAGAGAAGATCTCCTTAGCAAATTGGGATCATAAAGGGTTGCCACCAAGAAGAGGTGGGAAAAAATCATGAGAGAAGGAGATGGTTACGAACAAAGAGAGAGAAAAGGTCATGGATATCTTGATAGAAAAAGCCAATGTGGAGTTGAAAAGAAACTGGTACTAAGGAAACATACAAGAATTCAGGATGTTTCTGGTTAGGTCTTCAAATAATAGTGGAGGAGGTGCGTATAGAGTACTTCACCTATAATCAAATGAATAACCACCCTAAGTGTCATCACAGAATCTATATCCAACAAAAATAAATGTGGAGGCAGAAGTCCATGGCTGAGCACTGGGCAGAGCTTCTGGTCCAGCTGAGAGCAGGGGAGTAGAGTCTATATGAGCAAGGGGATAGGGATTATGAGGAGTCCCACAGAAATGGCTGGCTGGAGCCTTCTGGGGGAGCTCACTGAATCAAGAACAGCCCTCTAAGGGTAGTCAAATGTCAATGGCCATGGGTAGTATGTGGAGCCTGTGTATATGAGGAGGTGCCTTCAAACCCATTCCTGCAGAGGACTGCCTAACCCAGTCTTGATATTGGGATGAGGAAATTGGACATGGCTGCTGTTGTTGTGCCATGCTGAGTTGAACCATGCTGAACTGACTTCTTTCTCTTTGGGAGCAGGGGATTGGTCGATGGGAAGGGGTAGACTGAGAGCTGACTGGGAGGAATAGGGAGGAGGGAAAAGAGTAGGAAGCAGGGGGATATATGAAAAAAAATGTTTTTATAAATAAAAGAAGAAAAATGGACTATTTACTTAATAGACAACACTTACTAAAGTCAAAACAAGATAAGATTAGAAAAAATGTAATAGACATATAAACCTTGAAGAAATCAAAGTGACTGTAGTGGGATTATGTTGTTACACTGTAAATAATTGTCCCACCTACTGGTTTAATAAAAGTGTTGATTAGCTGAAGACAGACAGGCAGTGTGGGAAGAGCCACCAGAATAAAGAAAGTCTGGGAACAGAAAAAATAAAACAGCAGAGAACCCAGAGAGACATCAAGGAGACACCACAATTAGTTGCTAGCACATGCAGAGGAAAGAAGTTGAAATGTCACTCTGAGAAAAGGTCCCAAGCCACATGACTGAACAAGATAAGTATCATGGGTTAGATTAAGAGCTAGCTAGGAATATGCCAGAACCATAGGCTAATCAGCATGAAATTAATATTAGCATATGTGTGTTTCTGTGAGACTGTTGGTCTTTAGGTCTGGACCCCAGGCTCGTCAGCCTAGAAATATAATACTACATGCACTCATTTAAAGTCTCCCAACCAAAAATATCAGGACTAGACAGTTTTAATATATAATTCTAACAGTTTTTCAAAGAAGACCTAATATCAATACTATTGGTATCATTATTTGCAGATAATATTATAGTGTACATAAGTGACCCAAAAAATTCTACCAGGGGACACATATATGTCATAAATACCTTCAGTAAAGAGGCTAGTTACAATATTGACTGAAAAAATGCATAGTTGTTCTATATACACATGACATATAGACTGAAGAAGAAATAAAAAACAATACCCTTTACAATAGCCACAAATAATAAAAATATCTAAGAGTAACTCTAACCAAGCAACTAACTGAAAAACCTGCATGATTAAAAAAATCTTTATGTCTCTGAAGAAGTTGAAAATAATATCATAAGATGGAGAGATCTCCATGCGCATAGATCAGTAGGATCAATATAGGAAAATTTCCACCATACCCAAAGCAATCAACATATTCAAGGAAATATTCATCCAAGTTTCAAAACAATTATTTACAGACTTTGAAAAATAATATTTAAATTCATAAAAAATTCAAAATCCAGGATAACTAAAACCATTCTGTACAATTAAACAAAATCTGGAGTTATCATTATCCCTGATTTCAAACTATACTACAGAGCATTAGTAATAAAAAAAATCTAAATTGTATTGGCATAAAAACAGACAGGTTGACAAATGGATTTAAATCAATGACTCAGATTTAAATACACACACATATGAAAACCTGATTTTTGATAAAGAAGACAAAATTATAGAATATGAAAAAAGAAAGCATCTTCAATAAATGGTGCTAGTCTAACTGGATGTAAGAATTTAGAAGAATGCAAATAGATCTAAATCTATTACTTTGAATAAACCCCAAGTCCAAGTGATCACAAACCTCAACAGAAAACCAAATACACCAAACCTGATAGAAAAGAAAGTGGGGAATATCCTTTAATGCATAAGAACAGGAGACAACTTCCTAACGAGAACACAGTTTATAATCAGGATCAGCAACTAATGGAACCATGAGGCTGAAAAGCTTCTGAAAGAAAAAGGACACAGTCAATAGAACAGAACAGCAGACTACAACATAGAAAAAGATTTCCACCAACCCCACAACTGACAGGGGCTAATATTCAAAATACATAAAGAACTCAAGGAATTAGACGTCAGCAAACTAATTTAACTAAAAATGGAGTACAAATTTAAACAGGTTGTTATTGACAGAGAAAACCAAAATGACTAAGGGACACTGAAAGAAATTTTCTATATCCTTAGCCATAGTAGAAATAAAATCAAGAATAGTTTGAGATCCCATCTTACTCCTGTCAAAATAACTAAGAAAAAATTCACAAGTGTGAAAGCTCATGCTAGTGAGGATATGGAGCAAGGAGAACACTTCTCTACTTTTGGTGGGAGTGCAAACTTATACATCCACATTGGAAATCATTATGGTGGTTTCTCAGAAAATTGGGAATAGATGTATCTCAAGATCTCCCTATACCACTCCTGAGAATATACCAAAAGGACACTTTATCTTATCACAAATTTACTTACTCAACTGTGTTCATAGCAATATTATTCACAATAGCCAGAAACTAGAATCAACCTACTTGTCCCTCAACTGAAGAATGGATAAATAAAATGTTGTACATTTAGACCATAAAGTATTCCTCAGCTGTTACAAACAATGATATCATAATGTTTAAAGACAAATAAACGGAACTTTAAAAGATTATCTTGAATGACCACAGTTTAGACTACTATCAATAAGTGGAGAAGCCTACCCTGGTGATCATATTAGTGTATAGCCCCGACTGTCACCATAGAACTTTCACATAGTAACTGATGGAAGCAAATGCAAAGATCAATAGTCAAGCACAAGGCTGAGCTCCAGGAGTCCACTTGAAGAAAGGGAAAAGGGATTATCTGAGGAAGGGGTGTCAAGAACATTATTAGAAAATCTACAGAGACAACTGAACCAAGCTAGTTGGAGCTCATGAACTTTAGACTGACAGGTTTGGAGCCTGCATGTGACTGAACTTTATCAAGCAACTGATGGGAGAAGATGCAGAGTCCTGCAGCCAAACATTAGGCAGAGCCCAGTATACCCTGCAGAGAAGAGGTAGGAAGGGTTGGAGGAACCAAAGGGGACAAGGGCACAATAAATAGCCCTCAGAATCAACTGATGGAAACTCATTGGGCTTCCAGAGATCAGGGAGCCTGTAGGGGTCCAATGTAGATCCATAACATATATGTTACAGATGAATGACTTGATGTTATTAAGGTGTCCTTAACAGTGAGATTAAGAGCTGTCTGACTTCTTTTTAGCCCATATTCTATTTTTATTCATTTATTATAATTAACTTTTTTATTTACACCCAGCCATAGCCTTCCCCCACCATCCTCCACTTTCAGTACCTCTTCCCCATTTCCCTTTATTAATTGGTAGGATTAACACAGTTAAAATGTATCCTATCAAAAGCAACATATACATTTAACACGTCATCAAGACTCCAGTGTGATTCTGAACAAGCAATATTCAAATTCATATGAAAAACAACAACAAAGCACAAGGATTGGTAAACAATCCTTTACAGTAAAAGAACATCTGAGGCATCACCATCTCTGATTTCAAGTTGTACTACAGAGTTATAATCATAAAATCCCCATAGAATTGACATAAAAACCAGACAGGTCAGTAAATGAAAATAAAAGGAAATGAAACAAAGATCGAAACTTAAGTGACAAACCTATGGATACCTGATTTTTTGATAACAATAAAGAATGAAATTGGAGAAGATATAATAAGAAGAAAATATTTCTCATGCCCATATATCAGTAGGATTTTTTTTCCCCTGAAGTTAGCTTTTTTTCCCCTATATAATAATATATATATTATTTGGTGATTTTATATCATGCACCCCATCAAACTCAGCTATCAGACCTCTCAGACTCATGCCTACTCTTATGATCTCCCCATTTACAAAACCACCCACTCATGCTGCTCATTTACTTACTGGAGTATAATTAAACTCCCTGTGGCCCGACTCATTTTTTAATTGGGTTGTTAAAAGTTTTGGGCTCTAGTTTCTTGAGTTCTCTATATATTTTAGAGATCAATCTGCTGTCACTTGTAGGGCTGGTGAAAATCTTTTCCCATTCTGTAGGCTGCTATTTTGTCTTATTGATTGCCCTTGGCTTTACAGAAGCTTCTCAGTTTCAGGAGGTCCCACTTATTGATTGCTGTTCTTAGTGTCTGTGCTACTGGTGTTATATTTAAGAAGTGATCACCAATGCCAATGCATTGGAGGGTGTTTCCCACTTTATTTTCTATCAAGTTCAGCGTAGCTGGGGTTTATGTTGAGGTCTTTTATCCACTTGGATTTAAGTTTTGCGCAAGGCGATAGGTTTGGATCTATATCAATTTTTCTACACACTACCATCTAGTTATGCCAACACTAGAAAGATAAGCAGGGGATGCATTTACTCATCAGTAAACTTTAAACAAAAAGCAAAGCATTCACAAACTGCAAACTAAAACCACTGAACAGCTTGGGATCTGAAATATCTTGGACTGGCACCTTGGAGCCCACTCCCTCCAGAGGAACACCTGACCTAGTCTTGATGTTGGGGTGAGGAAAGCAAATCTTCCTGGAGTAGATGTTGAACTAAGCCACCTTTGACCTTGGGACCTCCTGCCCTTGATGGGGAGGAATTAAAGTGATGGGGAGAAGAGAGAGTGACTGGGAGGGGTAGAAGGGGTAACTGAGTTTGAACAAGGGGATACATGGATAAAGTTATGACTTTACTCATAATAATAAAATTATAAAAAAAGAAAAATAAACAAACACACACACACACACACAAAAAAAAGCCAAACTCCCCCTCTGATTGTCAGCAGGCTCACATTTCAACTTCTTGTGTGAAAGTATTAGGGAAATTTTAGTTTTTAGAGTGTATTGTCACATTAGTTTGATAGCCAAAGAGCAGGGCACAAAGGTCTCTTTACAGTATCTTCAACTGGATAGGTGGCTCAGAGTTCGGCACAATTGCTAATTACTTTGATTCTTCATAATACTTCTAAAAGCCAGACATAGTTACATATACATCTGTGGTCTCCAGTTTTTTTTTTTTTTTTTAAATGTAAGGATGGACCTTATTTTTTTAAAATTTTTTTTTTAATTTTTAGGACTACAAATTACAAAGGAAAAGCTGCTGACTACACAGAATCTAATGAATACATATTTTATCAAAGTCATTCATTTTACAAATTCTCCCCACCCATCAATGTAGAGCACCCTCTAATGCTCTCAAGGTTACTATACCTTTATTTCAAATTATATTACATGATATTCTCTCAATATAAACATTAAATACCAAATTATTGGCTTCTAAGGACACCCTCACCCAAAACAGTCCTAACTATTTTATGGGTTAATGACAATCAATAATCTAAGGATTTTCCCTGTTGAACAGAGCTCTGGACATACTAAATTATCACATAAGTCATTGTCTTTTGAGACTTTGGATGCTTTTACAGTTTAATTTGCAATCAGAAATTGGTTTAAGAAAATAATGTAATCAAAACACATAAACAATTCAAGCAGATTATTGAGAAAAGCAAAGCAAAGTAAACTTTCCAAATAGAGACTGGAACAAGTTGCCCCAAGGCAAATAACCAACAGGGATTTTAAATAAGTATTTGCATTTGCATGTTTTAAAAAAGATTTATGAATATTTATGAAACAGGTATTATATTCACTGGACAAGTGAACTGTTTTCCTCTCCCCAGTTAATGGTGAACCAGACTTCCTTTTATTTCCATGATGCTATTAGGAAACTTAGAACCAAATAAGTTTGCTAAACCACAATATGGGTGATATGACAACACCAGATCTGATGGCAACAGATGGCCCAGATGATCTAGTGTGTCAGAGTGCCTCTGATCTAGTCTCTCAGAATTCTCCAGTCAGAACTTGGTCATAATTCTAAATTTTCTCAGGGTCTCCCAAAGATTACCAGCATCTGTAATCAACAGGAAGTAGTCTAAAGAACTATACCCATATTCCTAAAAATAAATTATGGATATTTATCATTGTTTATGGAAGTTAGTTATAAGTTGTTATGGATAATGATCAGAAAAAAGCTTTAAAAAGGTGATTAAATTCAGGCATCTTGTTATAACAAGGGGGAAATACAGAAATAAGGGGATAAAAGCATAGATAATTGAATTTACTTTCATTCAAAACACAACTATTAATCTTACATATTTTATATTAGTTTAGATTTTAGTTTATTGATACAAATTTAATGTTAATTTTGTTATACTGAATGTACCAATGTCAAGTTTAGTAAACTAGTGAGTTCCTGGGGTTACTTACTAGAGTATGGGTCAGGAATTACAGGATCAGAGATGATTCAAGGACAGTTACACCACTTCAGCTCTCTAAAAAACTTAGGGGCATGCATCTATGTAAGTCTTAAAGTTTCCTCAGTAACTCTCCTGGTCATCCCCCAAGCAAGTGTTTTCTACTTCAATAACCCTGTCGTGAGAGATAGTGAAAGGGTGGAATTATCTAGTGTATCTATAAGTTTTAACATCTCCAGACAATGAAGGTTGTTGGCTTCCTTAGTCCTCTGAGACATTCCCTCCTTGCTGGTACCCACGTTTAAACTCAGAGGCAATCACTATTTATCATCTCAGTAAGAAAAAAAATCAGATAAATAAAAGAAGCCCCACCCTCTATTCTTCACTAAAGCTATCATTCCTGGAGCAAACCTGGAAAGAACTTGGCCATTGTGGTCCACAGTTAGCCCAGACTGAACACTCTCGGGAATTCCTGCTTGTGTTAGCTAATGCCTTTCTGATTACTCAAGTCAATTAGGACTGTTTGTCTCTAACAGAGAAGGCCACTACCCTCACTGGTACTTACAGATAAGGGGAAGGGACTGCTGGTAAGGCTGTGCTCAGACCAGTCCAGATGAGAGCAATGTGGAAAACTTGACTTACTTGGTATTGTTCCAAAGATGCTATGGGTATAAAGACAGATAATGGATGTTAGTGGTTTGCTGAATATATATAGAAGAAGATACAGAGAGAAGCAAAGCCTTTTTCTAAAATTATCACTGCCCCATGGTATAGCAAATTTAACTTCCATATTATTTTCCAGAATGTGAGTGAATGGATGGAAAGTATAGTCACTCATATCACAACTGCCAGCAGTACAGTTGCTAAGCAATTCATGCAAGAGGCCAAGGTAACTCCATAAAAGGGCAATGAGAGGAAGAACCAAATATGGGGAAATTCTTGATAGTATTTTAAAAGGCAATACAGGGGGACAGAGAAACTTTGCTGTGTTGACTACTATTGATTTTTCTTGAGACAAGGTCTCCTCATTTGTCCACAGGTGGCCTGGAACTCACTATGTGACTAATGATGACTTTGAACTTTTGACCCTCTTGCCTCCACTTCCCAAGGACTAGCATTGGAGATGTGCATCACCACACCTGTTTGATATGGTGCTGGGGATCGATTCCCAGGACTTCTCAAGTGAGAAGGAAGGCTGTACCTGCTCTACACAGGGAACTACATCTCCAGCCCTAGTGGGTCTTTCTAATTCATATCTTTGACAGTTTTTATTCTTTAAAGCTACTTATTGTTTTCCTACATACCTGGACAACAAAGACTTAGGGGCACAGAAAAGAGTCAGGATCTCATTGCAGGAATAGGTTGAGTTTCTCCCTTTAGAGAAGGGTACTTGATAATACCCTTGCTTGACAGTTTCCTAGTCCATCATAGAACAGAATTGGATTCTCTGTAATGTGATTATTTAAGGGAAGTTTGTGCAAACAAAGTACCTCTGAATATCAATTTATTTTATGTTTAGTGTTTGCCATGATGCAAACTTATATTTTAAAGAGCATAGCATTGATATGTCACACGTTACAACAAGTATAATTAGAAAAAACAAAAAGAAGGTATATAAAACCTTAAGAAAAAAACAGATGGATCAGCTTTCTAAATACTTGGTTTCATTTCCTGTTTCTGTGATAAAATACTCTGACAAAAAGAACTTAAAGGAGAAAGTTTTATATTAGCTCACAGTTCAGCTGTTATGAAAACATGCTAGGTAGTCAAGACAGTAGAACCTTAAAGTGTCTGTTCATATCACATCAAGAAATGTAGGGGAGTGAATACATGTTTGATGTTCAACACACTTTCTCAGCTTTACACATTCCAAAATCCCCTTTTCCACCATATATGGGTCTTCTCACCTCAATTAACATAATGTAATCAAAGTTGTTCTCCACAGAGAAGACTAGAGCCATGACTCCTAGGTGTCAATGACCAGTGACTAATGACTGAGATGCCCCCATGATGCACATAGCTTTGATGTGCACCCAAGCCCCTGTCCTCACTGGAGAGCAAATTGCATAGCTCTTCTTAGAATTCTGCCACCATTAGTAAACCACTGGGAGTAAACACATTCTCCATGGTGAAAGCTGAGTTGATGATGTTCAAGATCCTTTCCCTTAAATTCTTGTGAAACATGAGATTGAGCCTTCAAGAATGCTTCACCAGTATGATGACTTGATCATCAACACTCACAAAGTAGCCAGGGTTGGTAGTTTGTGTCACCAACACACATAGAATGGGAAAAGAGCAAGTATAGGCACTTTTAAGAGGGCTGCTTTACTAATCCTGGTAAGTTGGCTAGATTTGCTAGTAGTATAATTTATTTTATGCTTTATGAGTCTTAAATTCATTTAGAGAGCTTCTAGTTACCCCCAAGTTAGGCATGCTGCTACTGAATCCTTGTGTTATAATGTCATGTGGGTCATTGTAGTTCATAGGCGAGGATGAGTAGGATTGTTGGTTTCTTCCCTCATTGGAAAGCTTGTATAAAGCCTTCTGGTATCATAACAACTAGATTTCAGAAAGGAGGCTTTCAGATCAATTTTAGCACAGGGTCTTCTTGGTCCTATGTCTGAAGTGCATAATGACTTCAGCAATAGGAATGTGTTCACCTTCTTCATCTGGACGGCAACCAACAACAACATCAATCGCCTGTAATGTTTTGAGTTATTCTAACCAACAACTCAAAACAGGGCCTTTATTATCTAATGTTGAGGTTTTTGTTAGATGGTCTTGGTTGTCTTACCCCAGCAATACTATACTTTTAGTTTCCTGGTTGCTGCAGTTATTCCAAGACATGTTTTAACATTTGAAGATTTGGAGTTAGAAGCCTCCAATGAGAGAGAATGTATGATCTTTGTCTTTCTGGGTCTGGGTTACCTCACATGACATGCTGTTTTCTAGTTCTACCCATCTCTTTTTAAATTTCATGTTATTTTTCTTTTTAGTATTCTAAGTATATGTAACATATTTCCAATGTCCATAACTTAGCATTTAGGTTGTTTCGATTTACTAGAGTGATGGGGCCAGAGAGTGCAGGAGTACCTCCAACTCATATTCTTGCTGAGGTCTTTTTACATTTCACTAGAATTTGATCTCCTCAATGGAGAATTCCATGAAAACCTCTCCAATTCTATTCCAGAAACCAGATGTCAAGTTGTGCTGCTTACTTATTTCAGCTTCTGTTGAAAGTTCTTGCTCACATAAAACCTCCTCTTTAAACTTACAAGCAAGATAACAGGATATGGCTTTTATCTTTAAAATTTCCCTTGTTGCAAACAAACACTTAGGCCTCAATACACAAGTGCAGTCCCAGCCAGAGGAACAAAGACTTTCACTTGGCTATAGTCTGTATCTGAAAGGTCTTCTCTGGTAAATACCTAATAACACCAACAATTGCAACTAGAACAGCAATGAACATGACTGAACAGAACCATAAAGGGAAAGAGGAAGAGAGAGTGAGAGATAAAAATAGGGAGAAAGAGAAGGAGGCTAAGAGACCAGGATCTGGCCATGAGATCAAAAAAGCAAGAGATCTGAGAACCAAGAGGACATGGAGCTAAAATGGCTGAGTTATATAATGGTCCGAGAAGCTGGGGAAGTGAAATGAAGCCCAGGGTCTGGACAGGTTTAAGGTAGGGAGTGGATATGACAGTCAAAGTGACTCTTTAATAGGTTCTTATTGTAGGGACTAGGGTAGCCTAGAGGCTAGCACAGACCTTGATATGCTAATAAGCACCACCGACATAGGTTAATTGAAAAGTCATATGTCCCTTTTTCCAGAGATAAAAAGAATGATTCTATTTTAACAAGTAGAAACTATCTCAACTAGTCCCCAAGGGAATGATGACTTTTGTCTAAATGCCAGACTGGCAAAAGAAATTTTTGAGACCTAATATTGGCAATGTCCATCCTACTTCTCTTTTTTCTCTGCTCTGGAATCATTCAAGTATCTCTGAGAATGGAGTAGCCATTTCAGCAGCTTCTTTACTGAATCCCCATGAATATAGTTTTGCCTATCTGGGGTCTTTTGTGGTTCCTTATAAATTTTACATTAATCTTTTATTTTTCTGTGATAAATGAGAAGTCAAAGATCTTAGAGGTGAATCCACAACTGACAGTTTACTAAACCAGCCTAACAACAATCTAATACTGTTCTTCTCATAAGTGCAGAGAATATGGGATGAGGGTTATGCAGCAGAAGTGGGGTAGGTGTGTGATGCTTTTGAATTGTTGTAGACTCCACAGTTCATACAAAATACATGCATACTTTGTGTTCAACTAGCACTAGATACTCCTGTACAGTCCAAGCCCCCAACTGAGAACCATGCCATTCACATTAGGATAGATGTATCCTCATCAATAAGTAATCAAGATGCGCCCCCCCCCATAGCCATGTGTGCAGCCTAAACTTAATTAGATAAATCTCACTGAGACTTTCTTACTAGGTTTTGTTAGGTTAACAGCTAAAACTAAACATTACAAGTTTAGGAGAATTAACTAGTTAAGGAGGGCCAAGGACCAAGCAGCCACCTTCTCTGCCTTTTTTACTCACTCACGGTTTTTGTTGCTTAAAAGGTTGAATTTTTGCCAATGAATATGGAAAAAGAAAGTTTCTCTTTGCAAGTCTTGCCTTCCTCATTAAATCTTTTTTTTTTTTTTTTTTGGTTTCCCACACAAATGTCCTTCAGGGATGGCCTCAGGCAAAGCTGTGAAGTTCTCTTTTGTTCCAGAGCTTCCCCTTGCCTGTCCTCCCTTCTTTACTTCTGTGGCTTCACCTCTTAGGAAATCTCCTTTCTGAAGCTCCACATGGTTATGCGCATGACAGTACTCCTGGTTGGCAATGTACAGTCAGTCTTACTGTACTTTTCACCTTCTTTGCATTACAAGTGCAAGAGGATTTTATTACATGGGGCCACACTGAGGCAGAGATATGTTCCAAAATCCAAAGAGAGTGATTGGTGGTACATAAAATCAAATATGTCTCTCTTTGCTGATAACGTTAGGATTACTTAGCTACATCTTCATTTTCAAGTCACCATGATTTTTTTAAAATTAAAAAAAAAATCTTATAAAAATATGTTTTAGGGTTGCAGAGATGCATAAAAGTATGTGCAACATAAGCATGATGACTTGGGTTGGAAGCCTCAGCATTTCCTTGGGTGTGACCGTGCACAGGCCAATAAATCTCAGCTCCTTAATGAACACAGATAAGCAGAATAAAATTTTCTGATGTGTGCTGGCTCTTTGTATAGCTCTAGACTAAATAAAAGAATAAAACCAAATTTAATAAATCAAAGTGCTCACATCTTCCTCTGGTCTGCACACACACACACACACACACACACACACACACACACACACACACGACAGAGGTATGTGTGAAAAATTTGAAAACAGCCTTAAAAATATTTGATTGAGTGCTGTTTTTCAAATGTAATTAAAAAAATTAAATAGTTTTTGGTCTAGTAAAAATTTCCCAAGGAAGATCTTTTAGATTAATGGAACTTAAGCCCTCAGGTGAAGATGGTATTGGATAATTAAATAGCAGACTCTCCATGTCTAAACAACAGAATTCTGTCAATAAAAAGGTACAGTAAGTAAGGGATAACTGATATGAAGAAAATAATGCTGATTATCCCTGATAAGTACAAAGAAAATATTAGATTCCTTCTGGTACAGGTTAAGGAATAAAAACAGCTTAATAGCAACTGGGTGAGCCAAGGTTTGATTTCCTAGAATCCATGTGAAAAACAACAGATCTGGTACTCATCTCATCCTTAGTCCAACACTCCTACTATGAGGTAATGGGGGCTAGAATTGTTTTTAATATTTTTAAATTATTAATAAAATTTTTACATACCTTCCATTGTTGTCCCTCCCTTACTTTCTCCCGCTCCCTCTTCACCTCACCCCTCCTCCATCTACTCCTCAAAGGAGTAAAGCCTCCCATTGAACAGTTAAGACAGGCTAATATAGCAAGTTGAAGCAGGACCTATCTTCTCTTACTTGCATCAAGGCTGAGCAAGTTATCTTACCATAGGGAGTGCGCTTGAAAAAGCCAGTACCTGTAAACAGGTTATTTTCTAGTACCTTAGCCATGGGATGTACCAACAGCTTTATTAGAGCAACTATTACCCTCATTCTGAGGGCCTAGTTTGGGTCCATGCAGTCTCCTGCCACCAGTCCATTCTGAGAGCTCCATTAGCTAAGGTCAGCTATCCCTTTGGGTATCTCCATTGTGCTCTTGACTCTTACTTTGCTCTTCTAGTTGTTTCTTCCTCTTTTCAACTAAACTCTGGGCATTTAGCCAACTGCTAAGGTATGGATCTGCTTCCATCAGTCATTCAACATAGGTTCTCTGATGACAATTTGGATGTCACCAATCTGACTAACAGGGAAGGTTAGGGCAGGCACCCTCTCCAGCATTGCAAGAGACTTAGCTGGGATTTCCTTTTGGGCTCCTGTGAAATTTCCCTAGTACCAAGTTTCTCCCCAAGGCCATGATGGCTTACTCTGTCAGAATATTTCCCTCATTGCTCACCTCTCGGTCCTTTCCCCGACTCAGACATTTCTAGCTCTCCTTTCTCAACCCCTCTGTTATCCCCTCTACACCCCCTCCCAGTTTATCCAGAAGATTATAACCATTCTCCCTTCCTCAGACAATCCATGTTTATCCCTCTTAGAGTCTGCCTCTCTACCTATATTCTTTGAGGTGCAATCTAGCCTGCAAATTTAATTATGTTATTTGGTTTTTTTTTTTTTTCTATCAAGTAATAGTCCATTGTGTAAATTTCCAACACTATCTTAATCCATTCTTCAGTTGAAGGGAGTCTTGTTTATTTTCAGGTTCTGTCTCTTAAGAATAAGGCTTTGATGAACATAGTTTAGCAAGAGTTCTTGTGTTGTAGTTGAGCATCTTTTGGGTATATGCCCAAGAGTGGTACAACTGTGTCTTGAGAAAAGCTGATTAACTGAGATGTTAACTAATGGAATCAAATTGAAGACTCTGACATTAACCCATATACCTACAAACTCTTGATTTTTGACAAAGAAGCCAAAACTGTGCAATGGTAGGAAGAAAACATCTTCAACAAATGGTGTTAGCATAACTGGATGTCAGCATATAGAAGAATGCAAATAGATTCATATTTATCACCTTGCATAAAACTCAAGTCCAAATGAATCAAAGACCTCAACATAAATCTATTTACATTGAACCTGAGATAAGAGAAAGTGGGAAACACCCTTGAACACATTAACACAAAAGACCACTTCTTAAATATAGTACCAGTAGCACAGACCCAGAGAGCAACAATTAATAAATAGCACCTCCTGAAATAATATAGCAAGTTGAAGCAGGACCTATCTTCTCTTACAGAAGTGAGAAGCTTCTGTAAGTCAAAGGACAGGGTCAATAAGAAAAAAGTACACACTACAAATGGGAAAAGTTCTTTATCAATCCCATTTCCCACAGAGGGCTAATTTCCAATATATATGCATTTTAAACTCAAGAAACTAGATATCCAAAATCCAAATAACCCAATTAAAACATGGACTACAGATCTAAACACAGAATTCACAATAGAATAATTTCAAATGGCTAAAAGATATTTAAGGAAGTGTTCAACATCATTAGCCATCAGGATAACGCAAATCAAAATGACTCTTAGATACCATCTTATACCTGTCAGAATGGCTTAGATCAAAAACACTAATGACAGTTTGTGGTGGGGAGGATGTGGAGAAAGGATGGGAACATAAACTTGTTCAGTCACTCTGGAGGACAGATGTTAATCACACCAGTGGAGAATAATGCAACCACCCCAGTTTAAGGCCATATTTGAAGCATGCTTTAAAGAAATACTGGCCAAGTGGACAGACTCTGGCCAGTTCCATACTCAAGTTTCAAGGAAATGGCCCAGAGTCAAATATAGAAGGTCTTAAGAAAGACAACCCACAATTCTTTGCATTTCCCATCAGGCCAAATCAGGAGCAAGCATATATCATGATGTATTTGCTGCCTGTGTATCTCACATGTGATCAAGCACATCTGGTGCAGATGGGTAAACATGTTTAGGGAAGTGAAAAACACATGGATTGTCATCATCTCCCATAAACAATAGCCTCCAGCATTTCAGGAACTGTGCTTGGGCAAGGAGTTTGAAGATCAGAGGTATTTTTGGATCATGGATCTCTAAGGCATAGTAATTATAACTTAAAATGTAACTTTGGCTCCTGCACAGAGGTAGGAAAAACACCTGACCAAGTGGACTATCTAGTCCTTGGCTCAACAGGATGGAAACAGAGAACTGACTCCTGAAAGCTGTTCTCTGAACTAATCATTTGTATTGTGGGGCACTTGGGTGTTTCATCTTCTCAGGCTGTACATAGTCCTCTCCTTATCGACACATTTCTATAGAAGGTGAGAAAATGAAGGCAGGGTGATCAGGTTCTGAGAAAAGGAAACACAAATTAAAGGGAAGTCTAGGTTTCCCTGTGGTCTCCACCACTGTAGGAATATCTCTCTCTCTCTCTCTCTCTCTCTCTCTCTCTCTCTCTCTCTCTCTCTCTCTCTGCATCTTTCTCAAAGAAAAGATTCTAGTCCACACACAGTGATGGAATGAACAGTCAGAGCTTAGTTCCATTGGCAAGGGATGGAAGGTCTACCCTTCAGAAAAAATCAGGCGCAGTGCAGAGGAAGGGGAGCTTGCATTCTCTGCCCCTGTATGTGCCCTCCTCTGTGCCTCCCTCAGAAAAGGAAGATGTTTTTTTCTCAGAAGTCAATTTTATTTGTAGTTCAGTCTATTACAAGTGAGGAAATAAAAAGAAAAATATGTACAGGGGTTAATTACCTCTCGAGTTGCACAGTGTACCCAGGGAAAGCAGATCAATGCTGTGTACATAAACATCTGTCCAAGAAGGTTCTAAAACTGGTTTAAAGTTACCTAGGGAGCGCCACCCACCCACCACCACCACCAATTATTCTCTGTGACATGACAGGGAGGCATCTGCATGCAGGAAGCACAGACAGAAGAGAAAATGGGGGAGAGTTATATAACCTCCAGGGACCAGGGACACACTTCAGTAGCAAGACATCACCTTCTAAAGATTCCACAGCCTTGCCAAACACTGCCACAAGCTGGGTACAAAGTATTTAAACATACAAATCTAAAGAGACATTTCACATTCAAGCCACAGTAGTTCATCAGCTATGCAACTGGAGGTGTTTAGCTTTGGTGAAAGAAAGCAAGGAAGAAATGCTATCCCTTGAGCCATCAGAAGGAAGGGGAGCATCCTCTGCAAAATCTCTGCGCTGAGAATGTTAGAGTCTCTGACCTACAGACTGTCAAAAGAATGAACTTATATGTTCTGAGTGACTATGTCTGTGGTCACCTGTCCTGGGTATAATAAGATAACTCAGAGACTGATGACAATTGTCTTAGGAGCAGTTCATCTTTGACACACTGAGGCAGAGCTCAGTGACAGCAATTGTAAGGGATTATGAGGATGTGTTTGAGAATTCAGAAGATGAACTGAAGGTGCTTCTGGTGTGCACCATCAGCCCCAAAATCTTCAGAAATAGGAGTAAGTGAAACTCATTCCTTAGAGTAAATATCAGTGTTCTATTGAGGGCCTGGAGGTAAAATTATACTTTGCTGCCTGACAGTGTTGCTTCTCTTCCTTTCTCCTTGAACATTGGTCCCATGAGACATAAAGCTGAGAAATCTGAGACTAAGTAGAATCTTACCCAGCCTGGCAGCAAGCAGTAATTTTTTTCAATTGTCAATTCTCAGCTGTGCCAAAGAAAACTTTAATCTGGGGCACAGGAAGTCCTGGTGTAAGAAAATGACATTTTTTCCAAAGAATCTAGCATTTTTCTCCTATGAATAAAATTTTACCAGGACATATGATGAGTGAAAAATATAATACACCCATTAAAATTTTTGAAACTCTTGCTTGCAACTCTGAGATTTGCTTGTGTCCTCAAGTATAACAACATGCTGGGGAGATGGCTCAGAGATAAAGACCACTGAATGCTCTTCTAGAGGTCCTGAGTTCAATTTCCAGCAACCACATGGTGGTTCACAAACATCTAGAATGAGATCTGGTGCCCCTTTCTGGCCTGCAGGTATATGTGCAGGGAGAACATTGTATACACAAAAAATAAGTATAACATTCTTACTTTACCTCCCACATCCAGTGGGTTAAAGGAGGCTGTCTCAGATTATTTTCCCCATAGGAGGATGAGGTCAGTATTTTTTCGACCTATAACTCAGAAGATGGATATATCCTAGTTTTGTTACACACACACACACACACACACACACACACACACACACACACACACAAACATGTTGAATTTTTTTTAAGACAAGATTTTTCTGTGTAGTCCTGGCTGTCCCAGAACTCACTCTGTAGAGCAGGCTGACTACAGTCTCAGATATCCCTGCCTTTACTTTCTGAGAGCTAGGATTAAAGCATGCCACCACTGCCTGGCTTAGTATATATTAACTTTGGTAATAATAGATTTTATGACATTTATATAGCTGCATCAAATGTGTCTGGATCATAATGACCTCTTTCCCTGCCCTCATTTGTAACTCTGTCACTCTTGAATATCTCAGTCATCTTCAATGTCAGTCCCCTTATGCTTTTACAGCTTTTCGTTTGTCTTTAGAACACGTTTCACTGGGGTTGCTCACAAAAGTGTGGATAAAGGGTTATTTATAGAAGCATAAAGGCCTTACCGATGGCTACACAGGTAAATCAATAATCATGTGTAAATCCTCAGAAAAGGGCAAGGCTTGAGAGTTCCTCCCTCCTCCAGGGTGGAATGTTGATAAACCAGTTTTGTGTAGTCTTCTGCATGTAATCATGGCTGATTTGAGGTCCAGAGAAAGATGTACTGGCTACTTTGTGTCAATATGACATTAACTAAAGTGGTAAAAGATGGAAAAACCTCCATGTAAAAGAAAGCCTCCATAAGATTGGGCTGTAGACAAGCCTGTAGGTCAATTTTTAATTAGTGATTAATGGAAGAGAACGGCCCAGACCATTTTGCTTATGGTCACTTCTGGACTGATGATGATCTTAGGTCCTATAAGAAAGCAGGCTAAGCAGACTATGAGGAGCAAGCTAGTAACAAGCAGTTCTCCATGGCCTCTGCATCAGCTCCTGCTGCTAGGTTCCTGCCCTGCTTGAGCTCCTGTTGAAAAAGTCCTTCAGTGATGGACTACAGTGTAATTAGTATAAGCCAAATAACTCTTTCTTCCCCAAATTGCTTTTGGTCATAGTGACTCATCACAAAGGTAATAACCCTGAGTAGGACAGCCACATCAGATCTTTTAGTTTTCCAAAACACTCCCTCTTCCACCTCTTCCTTCCCCTGTATCCCAGATTTGAATTCAGCAAGGACATATGAATACCTTAGGACATTCTATCTTCTATAGTGCAGTATTTTACAACAGAAAAAAAATGATTCTTTGTGGTGTCCCTTTTGCAAAGACCACAATAGTTGAATGGTGTTGGGAATCAAATACATAATTCCTCTCCAGAACAGCTTGTGAAAAATGTAGCTTCAGCTGTCAGTAATATGTGTGACAGTGACCTAGGTGAGCAAGTCAAACCCTGTGTATCAGTTATGCATTGTTCTAAACACACACACACACACACCACCACCACCACCACCACCACCACCACCACCACCAAAAATGTTGCATCCCTGATCTTTTGGGTTGTAGGAATGGAGGTGCACAAACTCCCAGGACATATTGTATTTGATGTCCCCCTTATTTGTCCAGCCCCAGTCCAGTTTGATTTCTCTTTGTGTATACTGCTGCTTTATATTTTAAAAGATGGTAGCAGGAGTTGATAAGGGCTCAGTTGGTAGGGTGCCTGCTGCTCAAACATGAGGAATAAGTTCAAGTCTCAACATGACATAAAATCTGAACATTGTACTGAATATCAGTAATCTCAGTGCTGGAGACATAGAAACAAGATAATCTCTAGGGCTTGCTCACCATTCATCCTAGTTAAATATGCAAGCTCCAGATTCAGAAGGAGAGAGACTTGGTCTTAGAAAATAAGGTGGAAGTTGATTAAGGAAACATATGACTTCAATCTCTGGCCTACATGTGTGTACACATGTAAAAGTGATCACATAGATATATACACATGTAAACATAAAGAGCACACACACACAAACAACAAATGATGTAGGTCTAGGACAATGAGCAGTTAGCCATTGTTATTCTTCACAGATAGAAGTGTATGATTTCATAAGGTCCTTAAAGAGTTGAGAAAGTCCTGACGTTTTATTATGTGTGCCTACTGATCTGCATATGTTCCAGCTTCTTCAAATACAGCTCCCTGGAGGAAAAGCCAAGGACTCATGCTATCTAACCCTTGAGAGGAATGGGAGGTGATCACCATTGCCTGTGGGAAACTTGCTTTGCTTCCTTCCTTGTTCTTTCTGTCCCACAGACAACTGAAAAAAGACTCGTGTGTGTGTGTGTGTGTGTGTGTGTGTGTGTGTGTGTGTGTGTGTATTAGTTTAGCTTGTACAAACACCTAACCCTAACCTTGTTATCACAAATTGTACTACCAGTGTAAACTGTTTTCACAAGTTGTAAGCTCCAAAACAGGTACGTACAACATAGTTAATCTCAGTTGTAAAAATTATTTTTTATATCACCCTTGAGCATACTACTTGTGACCTGTCATTTTAAATAATCTACTCCCTGGGTTCAGTGTCATGATGTCAGAAACCACCCTGTTTATGACCCTAATTATTTAGAAGTTCTGTATCCTGTGGGGATGGAATAACGTTGCCTCTGCTCATCTAACTTTGGTGGCCTCATCCTCATTATTTGTCTTTCAAATCCAACAATTGTCCTTTTGCAGTGCTTTTATTTCATCATCTTATTTTGCAGTTGGGGAAATGGGGGACAAGGCAGAGAGGGGACAAAATATTAATCCGGGTCTTTCAAAGAAATGATAATGAAAACTTGTCCTCGAAGAATAAATAGGAATAGGGTATAGTGAATTAGGATAGCCTAGATTTCTGCAAGATAAACCTTAGTCCTAACCGCTGACTCCTCTATAGTAAAATAACTACATGCTCTGTCCAAGGACCTATGTTTGGAACTCAAATGATGGATCAGCAGAAAGAAAATTTGTTTTTACAGAGGACCTAGATTTGATTTTTATCTACTTCTGTTCATAATTATCAGTAACTCCAGTGCCTGGGAAACAGACACCTTCTTCTAACCTTCAGGCCAACATGTCGTGGGCACACATTCATATGGGCAAAATAGTCATAGACAGAAAATAAAAAAATAATCTTGAAATGTTTAAAATTTTTATTTTGAGTATGAAGATAGCATTTTAAGGGTGCCTTGAAGTTTTCATGGTGCTGGTGACTGGATTTAGAGTCCTGGGATGACCAGGTGCTTCCATGATTCTGCTGTCTCCATAGTTCCCTTACAACACTTTTTTCTGACTGTAGCTTATGCAATGTATTTCTGTTCTAAGTCATAAGGTGAACATAATTACTCTACAAAGATAGTAGTAGAACAGGAATGAAAATCAAGCAACCTGTCTTAGATTCTATGCTATTAACAGAATCAAAGGAACAAAGGAGATGGTTGCTGTTGTCTGATATGTTATATAATATTGTGAATCTATAATCCCAGTTGAGTGTTTCTGAAACTGGGCATAAATAATCAAATTTACCAGAGATATCTCTTTCCCTCTGTCATATCTGTGTAGCTAGCTACCTTGTCACAACAGACTGCCTGAAATAGTGATGGGATCTGAGAGACACATTTTAAAGACAATCTCTAGGTGATTATACTTTATATTCTCACCTTCTGGAAATGATCACACAAAAGATCCTTGCAATCTAGGTATCTGCAGACATTTTAAAGTAAGATAGGGGGATGAAGGAGAGGTAGTCAAGAAAATCCCTGGCAAGCTAACTTTTATCAAACTCACATTCACTACACATAAGCATAGGCAAGATGATCAATGCACACTATGTCTCTGATTCTCTCTGACTGCTCTTCTGAGGCTGACTTCCAAAGAAATTTCTCTGAAATAAAAGGCTACATTTGTCAAGTAGAAAGTAGAGGAGGAAATTCTGAAATACTTAAAAGACATTTTGTTGAGAATAGGTCTTAAATCCAACTTATGTTTAGACAACATGGTGCTTAGATGGGTATCCAGTATGAGTCAGTTAAAACATGTCTGATACTGGGTATCCAGTGGGGGATTATTAGCCAGTATAAAATAAGCTGATATAGGGTATTAAATTAAACTGTTTCCTCTAAAGTAAACAGTGATGCCATCTGTTATACAGCTATATTTGGTAGAATGCCTCTTTAGTGTGATTCTGTATAAAGATAGCTTTGTGGATAGAGTTTGAGTCTTTGTCTGGTCCTCCACCTTTGACAGCTTGTTTGTATGTATTTATATGTAAGCTTGTGTTCCTGCCTCTGTGTAGTCTGCCTGTGTGAGATCAGTATGTAGAAGCCAGTGCCTGGATACAATCATCTTCTGTCTGCCTCTCAACCTATCTGCTGAATAAACTGTTTCCTCCACATGAAGATCCTTGAAATTTTGTCAAATTTCAGTCTCCAAAGACCAAACTTCTTTTCTGTCTTGGACCTGACACACATAAGCAACTTCTATTTTTTTCTTCAAAACAAACGTTCTTCAGAAAGATTCTTTAACTGTTTTTCATTGGAGGAAACTTGTGAAATCTATAATACTTCCCCAGTGTTGTACATGGTCTAATTTACCAATTTAACAGAACCTAGACTCAGCTGGAAGATGAGCCTCTGCGCGTGTCTGCAGTGATTATATCGATTGGGTTAATTGAGGTAAAAAGACCCATCCAATGTTCCTGGCATAACTTCCTGCCTGGGATCCTGGTTTGTACAAAGGAAGAAGGAACTGAGTAGAAGCAGGCATTTTTTACTTTCTGCATCTTGAGTGCGACTGCTGTATAACCAGGTGATTTAAACTCTTTCCATTGTGACTTCTCTGTCATGTACTTTGAGCTGTAAAATAAACACTTTCTCTCTTAAGTTTCTTTTGTTGGTGATATTATCATAGCCATTGAAATATAACTAAGACACCAATAAATTAGTTGTCTTTTATCTTAGAAAGTCCTGAAAATAAATTCCAACTCTAAAGAGATAGATTCTTAATCCAATACATTCTTAAATTGAAACTTTTAATCTGAAGTTAAAATTAACACACACATACACAACAACAAAATATATGCATGTGAGAAGTTCTAAATGTTGTAGAAAGAATAATCATTAAAAAAATCAATACAGATTCTTATTTGAAATTCACAACACAGTTCATAACAATAAAAATTAGGTCTTGGGGATGAGTTTCAATTTGCTGAATGCTCACTAACATGCATGAAGGTCTTGTTAAGATCCACAGCCCATCATAAAACCAGAAATGGTGGCACAAATTTGTAATCTCAGAACTTAGGATGTAAAGGCAAGGTGACTGGGAGTTCAAGAATATTCTTGTTCATATAGCAAGTTTGAGGCCAGCTTGGAGCAAAGTCTTAAAAAAAATAATTCTCTCTATATAAGACAGTACAGGCAAACATAGGCAATTTGTGTTGAATATACTATGTGAATTTTAAGCAATCATAAAAACTGTCTATATAAAATATAATAGGATATAAGTAAGTATGATGGAATAAAAGCAAGTGATAAAATTTTACCATATCAACAAAATTGTCTTGAAAAATGCATCTTAAAAGATATCACTGAATTATGGCTAATTGTCAGTTTGTTAACTATAAACCATCTGTCTGCAAGTGCTTAATACATGTGATCCCATTAGAATCTGAAGACATTGAAATAAGCCTTTATATCACATATGACAAAACACTTGTTTTTAAGTACTCAAGTATTAATTTTGATATTGTTGTGATTTTATGTCAAACTGAGTGGGTGAAATTCCACAGAGAATTGGACATATACTATTTCTGAAAAGGAGTACTTATTCTTAAATTTAACATTTTCTTTTATAGCTTTTGTTGTTTATATATGATACAGACGGCGATTTTTATAAAAGTATGTAAATGTAGTTGAACATGTTTATCTTCTTCACCTAATATTTATATAAAGAAGTATTTATTCTGTGAAATAAACTGTTCCATGCTTGCTAGTGGGGATCACATAATTTATTATTTAATGAGTGACCTGCCAAAAAGATGAGGATATCTTACCAACACGAACTTGCAACCTAAAATTAAAACATTTCATTGAATGTCCCTGTCCAGCAGGTCTAGTTATTCGAGGGTTTCGAGGGGAGGCCACCTGTGAAGCAAATGGGGGAAAGAGAGAGAGAGGAAGCCAAGCGCATAAAGAACGACAAGAGTCTGAGTCACATCAAGGCTTCGTTTATTGAGTGAATGCTGAGGCTTTTTAAGCAATGCCTTTGGAAGGGGAGGGGAGGTGGAGAGAGGGGAGTGTAAGGCTCCAGGCAGAGAGGGGAAGCAGAGAGAGGGGAGTTAACCGAAGAGGAGAGTGAAAAATTATCAGAGGAAGTCCGGGTGGGCAGGATCTCTCTGGTCGCAAGATTCTGCAGCTGACTGATTACTGTTTGAAGCCCTATCTAAACGTACATTGTATGATGGGCCAAGGACATCCCATTTTATGCAAGGCCTGCAGTTTAGCGAAGAACACCTTATCATGGGAGACTCCATGAAGCTCACTTCTGTAACTAACTAAGGACGCCTAATCTTGAAGGACTCCAAGAAGCCTATTTTTGCAAAGCTAGTAATTTACCAAGGACACTTCATCCAAGGAGCAGGAAATTCTAAATAGTCCTGGGTCAGTCTCCAACAATTGAATGTGCAGCCTCCTGTGCTACCATTCCCAATCACATCAGCTAATCCCTTAAAGGAAAGTCCCTCCTCCCTCCCTTCTTCTCTCCCTCCCTTACCTCCCCTCCCTCCCTTCCCCTCTGTGATGCTTAATATTGATTGTCAACTTGACACCATCTAAAACCACCTGGCAAATAAACCACAATATGTCTGTGAAAGATGTGTTCAATTTGGATTATTTGAGGTGGGAATTTCACCCTGAGTGTGTCAAGTACCATGGACTGTGGTCCTGGACTGAATAAGGAGAAAAAGAGCTACATACATCTTTGATTACTCTCTGCTTTCTGATTGTGGATGCAATGTCATCAGATAATGGACTAGATCTTAAACTGTGAGCCTAACCAAACCATTCCTTTATTTGCTGTTGCCACACAATGAAGCAAGTAGCTAAACCTGTCTCCCTCTACCTCTTAGTCTTTCTGTCTTCCCTTCCTGTACAGTTTCTCAAATTTTGATGGGTTTTTGTGCGATCAAACCTGTTGTCACACTGTGCTTGTGAGTATTCCTCAGCTTGTCATAAGCTAAAGTCATCTGTGATATATCATTGCCCAGACAATGATATATCAATGATGAGCAAGACAGCACATTGACTAGGACTGGTAAGTTATGCCTTGCTTTGCCTCTGTTTAAAACTAAACATTATGTTAGGGTCCCAAAGATGTATTTGGAGCATAAATAAAATTAATTAATTGTTTATTTATTTTTAGCAGTGTGGTCACACTGAATTACTTTTACTTGTCTATTATCGAGGATGGGTGGTTGAGCTTACCATGGGAGAGTTATCAGCTCTTAGGCTCTGGCCATTGTAATAAGGAGCCACCAGAGTCAATCACTCAGACATACTTTGTAGCCAAATAGTTTTTATTTAAGCCAACTGGGACCTACACTCAGGCATTTGGATTTTAACTGTAGTCTGAGTATTTAGGGCAAGAGGCAATTAATGGCAAAACCACGCCCTGGTATCTCACTCTGCAGCTGTAGCAGGAGGTTGCACAAGCAGGCTGTTTAACAGAAGCTAAGATAAGTTAGCTGGGGAATCTTGGCCTAATGTCCTAGAAAAGAGTCAGGTAATTTTTCACAGGATTCTCCATCAAGGAGATAATATTCTAGTTAAACCTGAAATGATGTCAGCAAGAATACTAAACAAGATGTCTGACTTTTACTTACCCCCTGGCCTGAGATGAAAGCCAGAAGGCTTAACATAAAGCCTGAGAGAGATTTTTTTTTTTCAGTTGGGCCCTCCTTATGATAGACCATACAAAGAAGTTCAAGGCAAGATCAGGACATATTTACAGCAAAGTTCTGGAACAGTCAGGCACTTTACCCTACCTGTGTTCAAAAGTACTGATACTAAATTAGAAGTGGATGACCCCTACAAGATCTTTAAAGTGCCAGCCCTTGAGAGAAGACTAGATTTCAGGTGCCCAAGTTTCTGCTAAGATCAATAGAAGTTCTCTTCTCTCTCTGTTTCTCTGTCTCTCTCTCTTTCTCCCCCCTCTCTTGTCTATATGTATATGTGCTACTTCTTCCCCTAATAAAAGCCTTTCCTCACTAGATGGTTCTGTCTGCTATATTTGTGATTTTCCCTATGGCTACCTGTTGTCTTCAAGACTTTTCACTGTCTATTAATTTTTTTACTGGTTTACAAAAACCAGCCTAGTCAGGACCTTAAGATAGGTACATAAGGATGAAGTCCAGCATGTTATGACAGGCATGGTGGCAGGAGTATGATCTGCAGTCAGGAAGTAGAAAGATGAATGCTGCTACTCAACTTGCTTTCTTTTTATTCATATGGGAATCACAGCTTAAGTTACCTAATCTAGATGTTTTATCACAGACATACCCAGAAACTTGTTTTCTTGGTGATTCTAGACCCTGCCAATTGAGGAGCAATATTAAACATCATACTCACTTAGGCAAACTGGCTATAGACACTGCTGACTGTAAAAACCTACCAGGAGCAAAAAAATTATTCTCAACTATGGGACCAGACTTCCAAGTAATCAACTCAGTAGCTGACCAATGAATGGCCTTAGAACACTTCAGTAATCGAAGGAAAGCATTTTCGTTTTAAAGAATTAATTAATAGTCCTACACATTTCCTTTCTTAGCTTACAATGTATTTTCACACTTAGGTGGTGGCTGACATTATTACTTCATTTTTAAACAAAGAAAAAAAAAAAAGAAATGAAATGAGATTTCTTCTCAACCTGGACACTCACAGAAGTGATATTCTTTTTTTTTTTTTTCTTCAGCATCCTGGTTTCTCTTGCTAATACAATATTGTACACAGAATGTTATTCTTTCTCTGTTGAGGTTTTAATTTTATTTAGAATCATTTGTGATTTATCTCGTGTCCTTTTTCTGAAACTTTAAAGCATTACTAAAGATATTCTAAAGCATGCCATAAGGATTTTGGAAATAAACTACTTCAGAATCAATTGGCAATTTTATAGCAGAAGCATGAAATCTGTACACTAACAGAGCTAATCAAAATTGTTATTTGCTTTTATAATGTTATAAGTCTGGGCCTGAGGGTATTCCATACTTGGGAGAGTGCTTGTTTAGTATGTACAAAGCTTATGTTAAATTCCCAGTACCATAAAAACTAGTCATAGTTGTGCATGCCAATAATTTCAATATTTGAGGGGTAAGATCAGAGTTATTAGCAATTCAAGTTCACCACCAGCTATAAAAGTACATTCCAGGCAAACCTAAGATACATAAGACACTATCTCAAAAATGTATACTATAAGGCTTTATATTTTTTGAAGTTGTAGTTGGTGTGTTTATGAACTTTAGTACTATTATTTTTCCACATGGATGAAGTCTCACAAAGCAACTCATCTCTTTAGAACTTGTCAATTTGATCATATATTCCTCTCTCTAAGTCAGTCAATGAGAATTCAGATAGATTTGATTGTGGTATTGACAATCAGAAAGAAGTTTGAATGAAGGATTCTTGGGGAAATTGATTCCCAGTTTTCTGAGAAACCACCATACTGTATTCCAGAGTGGTTGAACAAGCTTACACTCCCACCAACAATGGAGGAGTGTTCCTCTTGCTCCTCAACCTCTCCAGCATAGGCTATCCTCTTTGTCTTTAATCTTAGCCAACCTGGCAGGTGTCAGGGGGTATCTCAAAGTTGTTTTGATTTGCATTTCTCTGATGGCTAAAGATGTTGAGCCCTTTTTCAAGTGCCTTTCAGCCATTCATAATTCTTCTGTTGAGAATTCCCTTTTTAGTTCTGAGCCCCATTTTTTTGATTGGGTTATTCAAGGTTTTGGGCTCTAGTTTCTTGAGTTCTCTATATATTTTAAAGATCAGACCTTGGTTACTTGTAGGGCTGGTGAAAATCTTTTCCCATTCTGTAGGCTGTCATTTTGTCTTATTGAATGTGTCCTTGGCAAGCAAATGGGTGGATTTGGAGAGTATCTTCCCTAGCGAGGTATCACAAACCCAAAAAGATAAGCAGGGTATGTTGTAAGGATTTTCAAAGCTTGCATTCACCTGGAATATAACTGTCAATCATGCCCCTGGGTGTGGCGATGCAAACTTGGGCCCACCCACCCTTTTTAAAAAAAGGGCTCACATGAGTGCCTGCCCCTTTCCCCCTTCTCCCTCTCCTCTTTCTCTGCTTCCTTCTTCCCCTATCTCTGCTCCCTGCTGTAATAAACTCTAGTGTGGTACTCCTGGTGTTGAGATTCCATTCACGGGCCACATGCAAAAAACTAACATTGGTGTCGTGCTCAGTGGGGGCCCCCCTAAGCGCACATATGCGCTTGGGACCCCTGTTCAACCCTCCACTGGAGATCACCTTCCATCTGCCTGGACACAGCAAGCTTGGATGAGGTACATAATGTACTGGGACTGGTCGAAGAAGAATGATGGTGCCCAGGCCAGACCATTTCTTTCCTGGTGGACACTGGAGCGGCATTCTCAGTTCTGTAGGAGTATTGGGGTGCACCCTTTCTTTCAGGCCTTACAATTGTCGGAGTAGGAGGCAAATCCATGCAACCTTATCAGACACCGCCACTTAATTGCATTTTTAGAGGAATTCCTATTACTCAGTCATTTTTAGTTATGCCAAGTTGTTCAACAGCTTTGATGGGAAGAGATTTCTTAGCAAAAGTGGGAGCTTTCATTTCATTTAGTGATCACATTTGCCTAAATCCAGCTCTAAGCTTCCTTTGCAGCCAGCCAGAGCAGAAGCCAAAGTGGTAAACAAAGGGCCCCAGGCAGTCTGCTTGGAATCCAATGTAAACAAAAGGTCATTCAGCTCTGCAGTTAAAACAGCCACTCCCTGAGATGCATTGCAGGTTAAAAAAAAAGACCATTCCCCACCCCTCTGCTGGAGTCCAGGTAGGCAAAATAAAAGACACTTTAATCCTTTTCTTTACCAGACCTAGCAAGGATCCACAGACATTAACATGCAGGCAGCAGACAATAAAATCCCTTAGCAAAAGAAAATAACCATTCACACAATGCAGCTAACTCAAGGTTTACTCCCAAGTTTCTTTCTTCCCTCCTTTCCCTTAGCCTGTCACCCCCAAAGCTCTATCACTGCAGACAATAGAATCCCTTAGCAAAAGAAAAGAATCATTCACACACCCAGCTAACTCAAGGTTTACTTCCAAAATCCTTTCCCCTTAGTCACTCCCAAAGCCCTATCACTAACCCATATTTTTTTGCCTAGCTCCAGGAAACAAACGTCATGGCTCTATGATCCAAATCCTTCATTCGGCCAGCAAGATGAACTAAAGACCTCTCTGTCCTTGTGTCAGCAGGAAGTAACCTAGACCACCATGACGACCCATTCCCAACTATAAATCCAGTTTATATATATATACATATATATATAAAAACTGGATTTATATATATATATATATGTATATATATATATATATATATATCTCAAAATTGTGGAATGTAAGGATTTCCAAAGCTTGCATTCACCTGGAATGTAACTGTAAATCATGCCCCTGGGTGTGGTGATACAAACATGGACCCACCCACCCCTTTTAATGAAGGGACTCACACAAGCCCCCTCCCCTTCTCCCCGTTCCCCCTGTCCTCTCTCTCTGCTCTCTTCTGCCCTTATCTCAGCTCCCCACTTTAATAAACTCTAATGTGGTACTCCTGGTGTTGAGATTCCGATCATGTGCCACATGCAAAAAACTAGCAGATGTACTTACTCATTAGTGGACTTTAAACAAAAAAGCAAAGCATTCACAAGCTGCAAACCACAACCACTGAATAGCTTGGTTTCTGAAGCGCCTAGGACTGGTACCTTGGAGCCCAATCCCTCCAGAGGAACAACTGACCCAGTCTTGATGGTGGGATGAGAAAAGCAGATTTGTCTGGAGTGGATGCTGAACTAAGCTACCTTGGGACCTTTGGATGTCCTGCCCTTGCTGGGTAGGAGATAAGGAGATGGGGAGAATAGAGAATGACAGGAAGGGGCAAGAGGGGGAAGGCAATTTGATCTAGGAGATACACAGATAAAAAATGAGACTTTATTCATAATAAATAAATAAAAATTATTATTTAAAGCTCCCCAAGCCAGGTTAGGCTCAGCTACAGATGAAGAAAGCACAGTAAGTCACAGCTAATGCCCATGGATGCACTATAGCTACCACAAATTTCTGCTAAGCAACCCTTCTACATTCATACCAGAAGGATTGTGTGATTGTGTATGTGTGTGTGTGTGTGTGTGTTTATTTGATTATTTGATGTGAGAAGATTCATGCTGAATGTAGACTCCAGCATTTCATAGGATGGGCCCTGAAATGATTGGAAAGGGAAAAGAAGTTAAAAGCATGCATACAGCCTCAATTCATTGTGCTATATCTGCTCTTGACTGTGCTGGTGGGTTGACCAGTTGTTTTAAGTTCTTCTGTTGTAGAATATTTTAAAGTGTGTTACTTTTGCTTATGTTGCATTTGTTTAACTCTATGAAGCTGTGTTACTGTGCTTGTCTAAAACATCTGATGGTCTAATAAAGAACCGAATGGCTAATAGCAAGACAGAAGAAAAGATTGGCAGAGAGAATATTTAGATGAGAAATTTAGGAGGAAGGAAGAAAAGTCAGAGAAGGAGGACACCAGTGGCCAGTCACATAGCTACATAGTAAGCCATAGAGTAAGCATGAAAGTAATATTACAGAAGTAAGAAAAGAAAAAAAGCCCAGTAGCAAAGGGTAGATGCGGATAATTTAAAGTTAAGAAAGCCTGTCTTAAAACAAGCAAAGCTAAGGCCTAGCCATTCATAAATAATAATAAACCACCATGTATGATTTGTTTAGAAGCAGGGTAGCGGGACCCCCAGCAGAATAAAAAAAACCAACACCCTTCCATCTTGAGTTCCCTACAGTGATGGACACTAACCTTTGAAACAGGCAAGCCCTATCTCCATTATGTTCTTTTTCCTCAGAGTATTTTATCCCCTAAGCAGGAGAATGGCTGAAGAGGAAAAAGCTCATTTCTGCATACTAAATATGTAACAAAAGTCTAAGATATTGTATCATTTCTATACACCAAAAGGATAGCAAAGTTCTGAAATATTTGTTGTTTCTACACTAAATACACAAGAAAGATCTAGGGCATTTTTATTTTATCACAGGAATTTCTCATTGAATTTTATGGTACTTTGGGTATGAAGTCATATCTGCAAATGTCTTTATCTCCCATTGCTTATGTAATTTTTATATTTCTCACCTGTGTAGAATATTTGCCTGTAACTGTACCAGCAAGATAAATAACAGTGGTAATAATGGAAGCTGGTGTCTGCTTCCTAATGGGAAGATTTGAATGCCTTTTCATTAAAGCCTGAAGAAGGCTTTTAAGTTTGGCATATTAAGTCTATTTATATAATTCCTGTCAATGTGGGTAAGGAGGGAACAGAAATGCTATCTCATAGGGTGCCATGAGAATTTAAAGACATAATATATGGAAAGCACTCAGAACATTGCCTAGTTCCAAATAAATTTGTTGCAATGATGGATTTATAGGTGCCAGTGCAGGAGGTATCCAGCTGTTAATTCCTCTTCAAAATTGCGGTCATAAATGGTTGAGTTATAGACATAAAGCAGTTAGAATAAACCTTGGCATATAATGAGCTCAAAATATGTAGGCTGTTAATATGCAACAATATTACAGAATTTATTTCATTAATAAATGCTAATATTTATATAATGCTTTTGCTGAGCTTTAAAAAGTGGAATATAAACATTGTATGTTTGCATAAAGTAATGTTAGGTTTCAATGCATATATGCAGTATATTTTCTTTAAATGTATATTAATTTATGTGCATGTTTGTGTGTTATGTTATGAGTGTATGTGTCTGTGTGTTTATGATTTTTCATTCTGTGTGTGGGTATGATATTTGTATTTAGGTATGTGTAGAGACAAGAAGTAGTACCCCAGGAGTGGCTGTTGTGAGCCACCCAATGAGGTTAGTGGAAATTGACTGTGGGATATCTGAAAGAGTAGCAAATGCAGTTAATCATTGAGCTATAACTCTAACGCCACTGTGTATTCTTTAAATTAGATCATATAAAGCCATGCCCTTATACTTTTGTCATTTTTAAATGGGGAAAGCATTTAGAATTCTCCTTTTAGCATTTTGGAAACACACATGACATTATCACTATCTATCACTACCATACTGTACAATGGAACACTGGAGCCTACCACTTTTGTCTAACTGTGCTGGTTATCATTGATGTCAACTTGTTGGCCATCCATCAGCTGCCAGACCCTCAGGTTATTTTCTATTTTTGCTATTGTACAGGGTGCTTTAAAGAAAAGTTTGCTGAGCTTTTGAAGATAGTGTCTGATCTACCATCATAGCATGTTTGCCAGTATTAATTTATTTACATTCATGGAATCAATCTTTTACTAAAATTAAGTAAAATGTCAATTTTCAATCATATTTGGTTGGCATTTAAAAAGCTGGTATTGCATTACTTCACTCAGGATGTTTTTTTTTTTTTTTCTAGTTTCATCTATTTACCTATTAAAAAAGGATGTCATTTTTTTCTACTGAGTAGTACTTCATTGTGTAAATGTACCACATATTTAAAATTCATTCTTCAGTTGAGAGGCATCTCTGTACTTTCCAGATTCTGGCAAATGTCCTTGGGATATGGATGTATATCCTTTGGGTAAATGCCCAAGAGTGGTATTGCTGGACCACTGCATAGATTTATTCCCTCACTTATAAATAGATTTTAGACAAAAAGCAAAGAAAAACTAGGCTATAGTTCACAAACCCTAGGTAACAAGGAGAAACCTAAGAGAGATATCCATGGACCTCTACCACCCCTCTACCCTTTGGGAAGGGAAAATAGAAACAGTCTTCTGAGTAAATGGGACCCTAGTGGGGAGGGCTTAAAGGGAGGTTGGAAGAGAACATGAGAAAATGAGATGGTTGAGATGAAGGACAGAGAAGAAGAACAACAGAAGAGATACCTTGACAGAGGGAGCTATTGTAGAGTTCAAGAGAAAACTGGTGCTAGGACAAAACCCAAGAACCTACAAAGATGATCCCAGCTAATACTCCAGGCAATGGTGGAGAGATGCCTAAACTGACCTTCCTCTATAATCAAATGGATGACCACTCTAACTGTCATTATAAAACCTTCATCCAGCAACTGATGGAAGTAGATACAAAGATCCACAGAGACAACTTATGCAATCTTTTGGACGCTCACTAGCTCTGAAATGACAGGTTGGGAACCTACATAGGACTGAATTAAGTGCTCTGTAGGTGGATGACAGTTGAATGCTGTGGGCAGTTTATGAGGCCTGTAGCAGTGAGACCAAAATTTATTTCTAGTGTATGAACTGGATTCTTAAAGCTCATTTCCTACCAAGGAACACCTTGGTCAGCCTTGATACTGGAGGGTAAGAGGCTTGGTTCTACATCAACTGCATATGACAGACTGCACTAACTCTGCCTGATAGTCCTTACCCTCTTCCTCTGAAGAATGCATATGGGAATGATGTGGGCGCAAGCTGGGGGCTGACTGGGAAGACAGGATATTGGGGAAAAACAGTCATGGATCTGTTAAACATGCTTTTTTAAAAAGTCAGTATTGCAATAGAAATTGATTAACAAACTGGTACATCTACGCAATGGATTACTACACAGCAGTAAGAAAAAATGATATACTAAAATTTGCAAGCAAATGGATGGATTTGGAGAATATCCTCCTGAGCAAATTCTCACAAACCCAAAAGGAGAAGCAAAGGATGTACTCACTCATTAGTGGACTTTAAGCAAAAACATTCTTATTTCATTGAAAGATGATGGGTGAATAAAGTGATTTAAAACACATACGCACACACATACAGTAAAATAAAATAAAATAAAATAATCTCCTGGTTTGACTGTAGAAGGGTTGCTTAGCAGAAATTTGTGGTAGCCATAGTGCATCCGTGGGCATTAGCTGTGATCTACAGTGCTTTCTTCATCTGTAGCTGAGCCTAACCTGGCTTGGAGAGCTTCGAATTTTATTTTTTATGTTTCATGTATTTTAGAGAAAAGAGAAATTTTATTACTGTATTTTTTTTAACTATCCTGAATGTTTTACTTTTTTATATAAAGTTTAATTTTGGTTTTCAAAAGCAATAAAAAAAGAAATTGATATTAACCTTTCTTTTGATGACTTAACTCAATTTGAGTAAAATATTTGCCATCTTCACAAACCTTAATAGAATCTCTTCCTGGAGAGGAACATTGTAAATGAAAGCAACACATTGATTAGTTTCTTAAGAACTTAATTCATCTGAATATTCATCAAGTTTGCCAGAAAATCTCCTTTCCAATGTCCTTGTATTTTGTTCTGTTTTTTGTTTTCTTTTTCTTTTTTTTTTTTTTGGTTTTGACTTGATTTCTAGTTCTTTCTTTAGTGCCTTCAGAAAGCCTTCTACACATCTTCATTGTTTCTAATCACTTTAATTATTGTGACTGAAATTCTCCTAACTCATCTCAAAACTCCTTTAGCCTTAGAACACTTATGATTTGCAGTCTTTCCAGGGATCCAGAGTTCAGTTCCCAGCATCAATGTTTGGTGGACCACAGCTATCTGTAACTCTAGTTCAGAGGTGTCTGATACATTGTTTGATCTTCTGAAGGCATCTGCATGAATGTGGTTCATATATAAACATATACACATATATAATAGTTAACTTAAAAGCTAAGTTCCTTCATTGCCTGTATCATGTGCTTTCATCTCCTCCTCCTCTTCCTACTTCTCCTCTTCCTCCTCCTCCTTCTTCCCAGTGCTGAGAATCAAACCCAACAGTTTGCAGCCAGTACTCTACGGCAGAGCAGAACCTCTATCCTACCTTTTTCCTGAGATGGAGTCTCACTGTGGATCTCAGGCTGTACGTAGACACTTAGAAGCTGCTTTTACTGAACAACATTTCTCATTACTTATATAGCTAAAAGCTGTATGAGAGTCTCACAGCTTCTGCCTTTATTTTTCTGCATCACTGTTACTTTATCACAGAGAGAAGTTATTTTCTTTAATTTTTTCTCTTGAGTCACCTTGGACTCCTGGAATAGCAGAATCAAAAGACAAACAATGCCTCATAAATGAGAAAGTGCACTTGAAACAGCAGTAAGCATCTTTTGAGACAACAGAGTATCTTACGACAATACAGAGGCCCACTCATTGATCTAGGTGATGAACTGTCCATACCTTTCACCCACTGCCCCAATTCTTTCTCTGTTATACCTAAAGTCCATGTCATACTTCTAGGGGTAATTAGATCCCTTAATTTGTTGCTCTTCAGAATATGACCATATTAAATATATCAGTTTTCTCTGATTTTCACTGTATTTGTTTCTTTAATTAGTATACTAGAATAGATGTCTATTGATGTTGCTAGAGGTAGAATTTTCCCCTAATACCTCAAGTTAAAATTGGCCTTGAATTCACTATTGATTTACGTTTATTTTGCTTTGATAAAATACTATGATCAAAAGCAACATGAATGTAACTGAAACAATAATTTAGGGAAACAAAAGAAACTGGGTTTTTAAATTCTTTACTTGTTTGCTCATTTATTTCTTTATTGGTTTATTGTTCCAGAGGAAGAGTCAATAATGGCAGCAGGTAGACAGAGCAGAAGGAGAGCTCACATGTGAACTGCACACAGAAAGAAAATAAAGCAAGAGAGAACTCAGATCTAAGCCCCTTGTTGTGTGTTCTGTAGCTAGCCTTAACCTCCATCATCTCCAAATAATGCCAACAGCCAGGCATTAAACATTAAAGTACCTGAACTTATGCAGCTATTTCTTATCCCAACCTCTACAATGTGTAGCACAAATTAATCCCCCACTTACAGTCTTCTTGTCTCAGCCCCACTAAATGCTGGGATTGCATGTACTCAACCCTATACTTGACCTTTTCTTCTTTATCATATCAAACATTTTACATAGTTATATTTTATGTTGTTTTAAATTTATGTATTTCCAATAATGTAAATTATTTTTATTTCTGTCTAGTACATTTTTTGAGTCTTGAACTTGAAACCTGAAGAAACTGTGAACTGCTTCACACATCCTCTCCCTCATACAGCTCCTGAGACTTAAACTACCATGGATTTTACACCATGCAAGGGATTGAGGTTTAACAAACTTAGACATACATTGTTATCATTTATCAAGTGATATCAAAGGGATTATGTAGCTTTTAATTTGTATATTTAGTTTTTTCTCTCTCATTTTCCCCCTTTGTCAGCCAAATTCCAATGTTGCTTCACAAGTGACACCCACACTTTCATTTTTGTTATTATTTTAATTTATATTTGAACATCTAACTTTATACAGTGAGATTTAATGAAAAGATATAAAATATCACCATGAAAATAAAAATTAATCTCAACGGAAACAGTGTGTAGTCAGTAGAACTGTGTGAAAGCACCAGCAGCAGCATATTAAGCGTGACTCAGAAAATCTCCCCAAGGACCCAGCAATAGCACTTCTGGGTGTATACCCTAAAGACGCACAGTCACACTCCAATGGCATTAGCTCAACTGTGTTCATAGCAGCATTATTTGTAATAGCAAGAATCTGGAAGCAACCTAGATGCCCCTCAACTGAAGAATGGATTAACAAACTGTGGTACATCTACACAATGGAGTACTACTCAGCAGTAAGAAAAAATGATATCCTAAAATTTGCAGGCAAATGGATGGATTTGGATACTATCCTCCTGAGCAAGGTATCATAAACCCAAAAAGATAAGCAGGGGATGTACTCACTCATTAGTGAACTCTAAACAAACAAACAAAAAAAAGTAAAGAAAAACATGCCCAAGTTGCAAACCACAACCACTGAACAGCTTTGGATCGAAATCACCTTGGACTGACTCCTTGGATCCCACTCACCCTAGGGGAACACCTGACTCACTCTTGAGGTAGGGGGGAGAAAACTGGATTTGGCAGGAGTGAAGGTTGAACTAAGCAATATTGAGACCTTGGGACCTTGGGACTGCCTGCCCAGCGTGGGGATGGGGAGATGTGGAGAAGAGAGAATGACCTGATGTGGTGGGAGGGGGAAGGGACCTTGAATAATGATAATCAAGGAAGAAAATGTGACTTCTTTATTATTAATAATAATAATAAAAAGAGTGACTCAGCAGTTAAGGACAGTGGACCTGGGTTTGGAAGCTGAACTCTGAAATAACAGCAAATGATGTGGAATGTGCTGTGGCAAAAGGGGATTTCAGAAGAGTCAAGTGATAGACAGAACACTGAAGCATTTTACCTGCAATAACCAAAGAGACTAGAAGCAATGATGATGTGCAGAAGGCTTTCTGAAGACACTGAATAAACTAGGAAAGCAAGTCAAAAAAACTTAAAGCAAGTGAAACTTTCACTCCTGAGAATCTGCTGGCATCTTTTGGCTTCTATAGGCCCTGGATGAAAATAGTGCAACATATACAGGCAAATCACAGCTACACATAAATTTTAAAGTATATCAGAACAAAATGACTAGCATTATTAAACAAAAGAAGATAAATATATGGAAATAAATTCAAATAGCATCCATAACAGAAAAAAATCTGAAATTCAATATATGACATAGGCAGATGCTATAACAAAATTATTAGAAGAACATCTGATGGTTCATATTTAAAGGAAAAATATTTTAAGTCAACCTAGTATAACTATAGATGAATAGGGGCTGCCTGCTGCCTTAGTTATCTTCCTGCACCCAAACATCTGCTAGTGTAACTGCCACCCCACCCATAACCAACCTGAATGTTTGGAATAGGAAATCCCTAACAGAGTTTTGCTAGAAATCTGAAGATGTGATGAAGTTGTGCACCTAAAAAGCTTTAGAATAACCAGAATATAAAATAAACCCATATACAGTTTGTGTTAAAGAACAAAGTAATGGACCAAAGGCAAGACTTGGAGGGTGTATATGATTTCACTTTCTGTCTACTCAGCACAGCTTAGAAAGAGGGGCTGTGCATTCCTATTATAGAGATTGTTTACTGCTTTGGTCAACACACCCTCTCTGAGATGATGCTCAACTTCCCAAAATCATATAGTAAATGGCTTCACTTTTGCTTCTTTAGTCTCATGTCATCTTATTTTTAAGTCTGGGTCTTTGCTTATCATAGCAAACATTCAGAGTTTTGTAAAGTCTTGAATGTATCATAGATAACATTTGCTGATATATTTGTATACAGATACATACATATATAATATGTGTATAATATATCAGTAAATGTAAGCACTTCTTTGCCCCTCCTACGTGCCCTTTATATAATGTTTGTGCCTTAATCATTTTTACAATTTTTCACTGAAGTCATTTTTACATCTATTTTAGTCCATGCACTAGCTATTCACACTCATTTCACAATCTGCAGTTGATTTAGATCTGTCATATAATTATTCTTTAAGAATAAAGTTCATTTGTCAAAAGGACTTCAATCCTTATCAAACCTTGATGTAAAAGTCTAAGAAAAAAAATGATACAAATATCAGAAATCACACAGCAGGGCCTGAAAAGAAATATGAAGGAGACCATTACTAGGTAGCTTTCTAATTCTCTGTCCAGCAAGTAAGCTTCAGGGTTGTATGATCGAGGAATCTAGCCTTTTTGAGTGGCAGACCAAACCATGATCTAACATTTTGTACTAAAGCCACTATGAGAAGTTATAAACCTTTCCTTAGATAGTTTAATTAAATTATACTTGCTACCTTTATTCTTCCAGGCATACAATTTTTGAGGCACATTGCTTTATTCAGGAGTCAGAGAATTTCTATCTTTTCCATAATGCTCCAAATTCTGCCTTAAAAGATTATTTAGTTAGATATTTCCTAACTTCATTGGGATGTGTTTCAGGGTTAGCAGCAACCGCATGGCAGTTCTTTCCCAGGATTCATAGTGCTGTTCAATATATAAAATCCAGTCTGCTCACTTCCATGAGAAAATACCAGGCTGTGTTCTGATTTTTGTATTTTCTTCCTCCCCTTGAGAATCAATGATTTTTGTTCAAAAACAGCAACTGCAAGAACTTGTCTTCCTCAGCTGCTATTGGCATTGTGGTTCAGTATGGTAATCTTACTTTAGTCCTTTATAAATTGTTTTACTCTTTTGCCTAATCCAGTGTTACAAATAACATTCTCTGTGATATTTATTTGAGTGTTCACTGTTTAAAATATTATCTTCATTTTAATTGGTTTTATTATTATTTTTAAAGCTGCAGGTTTTTTTTTTTTTTTGAGCAGGAACCACTTACCAAAACTAAATCAAGAGCAGATAAATGTCCTAAATAGACCTATATCCCCTAAGGAAATACAAGAAGTTATTAAAAGTCACCCCTTCCCAACAAAAAGCCCTGGGTCAGATGGCTTCAGTGCAAAATTCTACTAGAATGTCAAAGAAGAACATTACCAATACTCCTCAAATTGCTCCAACAAGTAGAAACAGAAGAAGCATTGACAAACTCTTTTTAAGGCTACAGTCATCCTGATACCCAAACCACTCAAAGATGCTACAAAGAAAGAGAATTATGAACCAATCTCCCTCATGAACATTGATGCAAAAGTAATCAGTAAAATACTAACAAACATAATTCAAGAATATATAAAAAAAACATCCACCATGATCTAGTAGGCATGTATATATATATTTTTATAATGAGTTCTCTAGACTTATGTCCATAATTTGAGTGTAATTTATGTTTGCATGTATACATCAATGTTTGTATATGCACACAAGTGCAGGTGCACATGTATGTCAGAAGAAGTTAACTTTTTATCCTTCTTAGCATCAACTTCATTGTTTGTGATTGAACCCAGACCTCAGCAGTTTGACTAGACTAGCTGTCCATCAAGCTCTGAGGATCCTCCCATTTTTTCTCCTGGCACTGGTATTTGGGATTCATGTTATCATTGCTGCTCTTTATGAGTTCTGGGCACCAAACTTTGTGTCCTCCTGCTTGCATAACAAGCATTATCTCTAGGCAGCCAGGCAGGGTTAGAGACAATGTTGTTGTTTTTCAAGGCCCTGACCAGGGAATGCAAATGGTGATCCCAAGAACATATTGTTGCATGAAGCTGTCGACTTCCTTCTTGATTTACCAGTCAACTAAAAAAATGCTTCCCCCTGTGTAGAGTTTTGTAAATCTGAGTGACATCTGAAAATCTATGGGTAACTTTGATACCACATGTCGCTCCACACAGAAGATTTTAATAGCAAAGGGTGTCTAACAGAAACTATGGTGAAGATTTAAGTGTGCCCTCTCTTAAGAAGGTCTGGGTATGCTGTCAAAAGCTTATGCTTTAGCACAAAAGCGTGCTTCTCAGAGTCATAATCTTCAGAATGTCTTCGGTTTGAATTTTATAACTCATCTGAAACAGGTATAAATTGCTTCTATTATACAGTTGAAGAAATACACATTCAAAAAGTTATGAAATTTTGGGGCTGGGGAAATGGTTCAGTAGGTAAAGCATTTGCTTTACAAGCTTGAAGAACTGCATTCAATTTCTAGAATCCTATCTTTGTAAGTAAGTGCAGCAGTGTGTGTGTGTGTGTGTGTGTGTGTGTGTGTGTGTGTGTGTGTGTGTGTGTAATCTTAGTACTTTAGAAGTTAAGACTCTAGGGTACCTGGAGCTCACTAGCTGGCTAGTATTGGCAGATGGTCAAATGCTGGCTTAGAGTAAAACTCTGTCTCAGAAACTCAGGGTGAAGTGACTGAGGAAAATCCCTGACAACATCTGACTCTGACCTCCACATACACTCACTGTCACACATCCTCACATATATTCACACTCACACATTCACACATTCTTACCTATAATCACACTCTGTCACACACATAAGTACACATACATTCATAAAATATTTACAGATTTCTAAAATAGTAAATAGCAGAACTACCAAATAAGCACAAGCATGTTCATTAACAAACCTGTGTCCTTCAGCTATGCCAGCTACCTATGAACCTGCCAAGCTTACAGAAAATGGGGCACAGGACAGGAAGTACCCTTTTAGCCTTTGCAAATCATTTCTCATTTATAGTTGCCTACCTACCTATGCAAGACTCTTTTGTGGTAAAACCTTTTATTTACCTGAATAAAATAAAATAAAAAGGTCTTTCTGCATAGCTCTGTCAGAGCTGACAGCTCCTAGACACCTGAGCTGCTTTGCTTTTCCCAGGAGACAACAGAGAGTAAGTGGATTGTAACAGCCTCAGAATGCTGATGAGTTCAAGGCCCTGACAAGAGAATGCAAAAGGGGTGATTCCTGGGTGGTTTAAGGGGAGAAGAGAGACAATCCCCTTGTTGATAACGGTACTGTAAATTAATTGAGAAATCATTTCCTGTAGCATGATTCCAAAAATTTTATTACATTTTTCTTTGAGTGTTTGGGGATCACACTACAACCCAATACATTTTCTGAAATTAGAATTGCTTCTTTCAATTGTAGTGAGGATATTTAATGTAAAATAAAACTTGGTACTTTCTTCACAAAGATGGAATCCAGGGAAGCTATTAATGACTGTCTTAGATAGGGTTTCTAATGCTGTAAAGAGAATCCAAAACCATGGCAACTTTTACAAAGAAAAACACTTAATTGGTGTAGCTTACAGTTAAAAGGTTTAGTGTATTATCACCATTGAAGGATATGGTAGTATGTAGAAGACATGGTGTTCTAGCTGAGAGTCCTACATCTTGATCTGTAGGCAACAGAAAGCGAACTGACACACTAGACATAGGAAACCTCAAAACCCACCTGCACAGTGATGTACTTCCTCTCACAAGACCACACCTACTCAGCAATGTCACACATTCCAATAGTGCCACTCTTCAAAATCTTATTGGGGCCAACTATATTCAAACTATCACACTGAGCACCCATGAGTTACAAACTTGGTTCCTGTTTGTTTTTGATGAATTGGAGCTGGTGATAAAAGGGCTTCACATTTCTCAATGTAAAATTTTCCTTCCTGTCAGATAGTGAAAGCATTCAGTAGTTTCTGAGAAGAAAGAACAAATATAACTAATTTATTCTTACAGCATTTGCCATAGGCCACAATGAATCTAGAAGTGGGGAAGTTAATCTAGCATTCCTTCTGTCTTTACTTGGATAATTAGGCTATTCAAACAGTTGGCCCAAGAAATTTGTCCAGGAATTTTATACTAGTCAAAAAGAAGGCCTAGAGGCTATGTAAGTCGGAGAGAAGACTTTTCTCCTAGAAAGAGATTTATAATTTGTTAGACTATTTGAGACCATACTTTGAGAGTGAATTGTGTATAGTATGCATGGTTCTGGCCCTCTGATTAAACCTTAACCATATTTCACAAACCTGGAATATGAACTTGGAGGTCACTAGATTTCTTTGTTCTCAGCCCTAATGTGGCTTTAGCAGCTCTCATTCTGATTATCACTATTGAGATAGTGGACCTCCCCCAAATGGGAATTTCTCAAGGAATCTCTTCATGGGAGAAGACAAAGGCACTAACAGGAGGTGTCAGGTACAAGAAAACCCCACTCCTCCAAATTCTAGTGTCCTTCCCCTCTACCAAAGGAGCCATTTCCTTATCAATGTCAGAAGGGAAAAATGGCTGTCTGTGGTACCTCATAGCCCATCAAAGTACATGCTGGACTCTGAGCTCACCGAGGATCATAATTATCTACCTTTCCTCACAACTTACCTTACAATCTTTTTCAACCTTCCTAATGTAACCCTTTAATATAGGTCCCCATTTTGTGGTAATTATAAAATTGTGGGTTTTTTTGTAATTTTGCTACTGGTATGGATTATAATGTAAATATCTAATATATGACCCCCAAAAGGGTCAGAACCCACACTTTGAGAACCACTGCCCTAGAAACTTTCCCACACTCCTCAGGTTCTTATTCTTCTTATGCTTTAATTCTCTCTCTCTCTCTCTCTCTCTCTCTCTCTCTCTCTCTCTCATTATCTCTCTTGACTTCCTTTCTCTTGGCATATTATCTTGAAGTTTTTTTTCTTTCTCTCTTGATTTCCTTATCTCTCTTCTCTTATGGCCAAGTCTAGTCTGTTAGCTATGATCAGACAACAATTTCTTTCCCTGCTCTAGGCTCTTCCAGAGGCTTCTGGCTATACTCTCCCTTATATCTACAATAAAAACCTTCTCCATAATCATACCTTGGAGTGGTCATGTTGTCAGTTTATACAAGAAGAATAACTTGTATATTGGAAAAAGATATTGTATAGTTCAAACAACTTGTAGAGGTAACATATAAAAGAGGACTGAAGGCCAAAATAATGACATGTTTCCAGTGAGTAAGATCACAGGTTCGCCAGTACTGCTTAGCTGAACATAACTCTTAGATCCCTATTTAAAGATAAACATTAGGCTCACTTCAGGACCCCAAGACTGAGGGATATGGCTGGATGTCTTTTTCTCTCCAAATATGTCCATGTTGAATAAGTTTTCTTTTTCCTGCTTTCCATTGTTAATTTGTCTTTTAAATTCTCTTGTGGAGGATGGGGGCTGGACCTGAACTGTTGAGGGACAGACTACGACCTGAAGTCCAGTAATGGTGACAGGTTCTGGGAACCATGGGATAAACAGATGCTGGTTCTTTCCCCCACTTCATTCTTCTTCTTCTTCTTCTTCTTCTTCTTCTTCTTCTTCTTCTTCTTCTTCTTCTGACACAAATGTACAGAGAATTGGGGGGCCATATGTGAAAGAAACAAAGAAAGATCTGGACTTGTCATCAAAACCCTGAAACTGTGATGTGGGATGTCTTTTGCCAGTGTACTATGGGAAGAGTTCATTTCCTAGTTTTTGCATGGTTTGGAGATGGCTCCATTGTCCTTCCTTACTCCCAAAGGCCCTCAAGGCGAGTAGGTTCTAGGCCATCTACTCTTCCCATTTGGTAGGGTTCCTTCTCATTCCTGATATTTGCAACAATACATTCAGCCTTCAATCTAGCCCCTTAAGCCTCTGCCATGGAAGCTATAGCCAATATCTGTACTGCTTATATTTTGAAAATTATAGTGCACTGAATAAGAAAATAGACTCAAGTCATATTAAAGGTAAGTTTATAATATCAAACAAATGAGCCAAATAAGACACAAATTCTCTAAATAATAAAGTAGCAGAAATGAAGGAAGAAATGTACAGACACTTGCAGAGTATGGGAAAGATCTTGGAAGAGCTCAGATGATATCAAATTCTTTTGTTTAAACCCCTTTCCTTGTGTTTGTATTCATGCTCATATGTAAGTGCTGACATGTATATTCTACACTGAGCACCCAGAGGTTAAGGGACAAGCTCTCTCCCAGTAGTAACAATTTCTCTGACGGAAATAAACCAGAAAAGTTGTTTTTATTGTTAACCACTTTGTCACTTTGACTAGAAACCCCTCCCACTTATTTTAGATTGATTAAAAAAAGAATTGTTAGTTCACTGAGAATTTCCTGATGGGTCTCCACTGTATTCATTCCCCAAACTCTTCAAGATCTAACCACCCCATTTTCTTTACATTCAACCATGTGTCCTTCATTTTATCATAACTTTGTTTCCTTTATTTTTTTATACAATATTCTTCTTATGTGGCCTTCTGGTGGAATGTAGTTGATTTACCCATGGCCTCATTTAGAGAAAGCATACTGTTATTCTCTCAGCAGCAAACTTTTTCCAACAGCTCCTTTATGTCCAAGTCTCCTTTCCATGCTGACTTGGTCTTATACCTGCTGTCAAACTGCTGTGAGATCCTATCTGCATCTGCCTTGCTGTGGCAATATGACAATGTTTACTTGCTGTCATCCACCACCTTTGGCTCCTCCTCTCTGACCTTTCTTCTTTAATGATCCTTGAACTGTGGAAGGAGAAGAGCAGAGACATGACTCACCATCTTTTGCTATCAAACCTGACAGCTGGAGTTCAATCTCCAGGATTCACATGGTAAAGACAAAGAACTGACTCACCAATTTTTACGCTGACTTTCATGTGTGGTCTCTGACATGTGCATATCCACATATTCACACACCCACACAATCAGTAAATAAATATAATGAAAGTGTTTTTGAAAGGTTCTTGTTTTTCATGGAAAAAAGTATCTTAATTTGGAGAGATGGCTTATGGGAAAGATTTGGCAAAGTTCCTAGACTGTAATTTCTTCCTAATCAATGATTATTGTGGCCTCACCTTAAGTGAGAACATTACACAATATTTCATTAGTGAAAGAAAACAAATATTTTCTATGTCAGAACCACTACAGTTTTTCTAAATGTATACTCAACTTCTTAATAAGAGAAAATCTTTCTAAAGAAGATAAATTCATGGAAGAAAGAAGCTGAGACTAAATTGTTAAACTGCTTGCTACAATGATGCTAAAATGTGACTTTGTATGATCACAACGATTTGGTTTTAAGATTTGGCTTTATTTATGTGTTCAATTATTTACTTTTATGTTGTGGTTTTTGAGACAACATTTCTCTATATAATAGATCTGGCTATCTTAGAACTCATCTTGTATACCAGGGTAACTTTGAATTCACAGCATCTTCCTTCTGAGTGCTGGGATTAAACATATGTGCCACCACATCATGGTTAGTTTTATTTTTAATTATATATATGCATATATATCTGTGTGTGGGTGTGTGCATATGAGTGCAGTGCCAGCAGAGGCCAATCAAGGACACCTGATTACCTAGAGTTGGACTCACAGGAAATTTTGAGCTGCCAAATATGGGTGCTTGGAACTAAACTGGGTTCTTTGTAAAAGAAGTAAGTGTTACTAACTGTTGAACTAAGATCCATAGCTGATTTAAATAGTATCATTCATATATGAAAGTTATATAATTAAATTATTCAATGTCTTATTCTCAAACTTTGTTGAGTAAAAGAAACACTTTGGGAACCAAAGGAGAAGAGTGGCGAGATGAAGCAAACAAGGATAAAAGCCCTCTAGACTATTACTGCTGCACAGCAAGGTCCTCTGAGAAAATCCACCATCATTATCAGCTTGCAGGATTCTAGGAAACCATCATGCAACTTTCTCATAGAAGGAGAACATGCAATTGGTGAGATGGCTCCAAGGTTAAGAAATCTTGAGCTCATGCAGAGACCCAAAGTTTAATTCCAAGACTGTACATCCAGTTCGAGGAGATCTGATATCTTCTTGCTTTTGCTAACATGAACTTGTGTGATATTTACTCATACATAAACATGACTGCAAGTGTAAACATAGATGCACGCACACACACACACACACACACAACACACCCCAAATAAAGGAAAAGGCAAAGAGGAACACTGAACCCTAATATTAGATTTGGATTCATTTCCCAGCCAATCGTATACAATTCTGCACAGAGTCTAGGGTTTGGGGAAGTGCTGCACTATATAGGCTATGGGAGGTTAACTGAAGTGGGCTCTGTTTGTCCAGTAATGGAAGAGAAAAGGCTTTTCAGTGGAGTTACTTTTGTAGCAGGAAATTAGGAACTGTATATGTGAACGATCATAGGAATGGAGAATGGAGATGAGCTGGGCGTGGTTAACTGAAAAGGATTCCGGAAGTAGACCTTCGAGGGAGGGGACCAGGACAGGAAGTCGTCATTCTCTCACGAGAGTTCCCCGACCGAGTGCGCAGTTCGCTCCAGCTGCCCGGGAGTTCGGACGTACGGCGTGGGGATGAAGAATCTTCCTTAGAAAGGCTCCGGCGCACTGCAACCTCATCCTG
>PVIH01002932.1:0-35663 GCA_004025045.1 Sigmodon hispidus
GGAGGAGGAGGAGGAAAACTCCAGCTTTAATCCATTAGCACAAAAGAGAGTGTTTCCCTGGGAACCAGCTCCACTGGAAGGAAAATGTCCTATGTGAAGTGTCCTGAGCAGTTCGACTTAGTTTATAAATTCCATCCCCAGTCCTGATCCTGAGAACTGAATCCACCCAAGTCATGTCCAGGAAGCAGGAAGAGACAGACAATTAGTAATAAGAACAATAAATGTCTCCTCTGTGCACTGGTTCTACCAGAGGAAACATAAATGGTCATGAACCAGTCTCTCCCCAGGAAGCATCCTTGTCACCCACAATGATGTACAATTCCATCAACTGCTTTTACCTGCCCTGAACTGCACAGGTGTGATGCGACCAGTTACTCCTATATAGTAGGGAATTGATTTTGGAAAGAAGTCTCTCATCCCAACATCACATAGTAGGCATCTTTCTCACATAGTAGGCATCTTTCTCACATAGTAGGCATCTTCCTCCACAAAAGAGAGAGATTAAACGTGCAAATGTAAGTTTCCACCTTGCCTTCTGAGACCTGAGGTGGTCCAGGGCTCCTGGGGCGTTCTGCAGACCCTCCCTGTGTGGGACGATGGCAAAATAATGATCAGATCCGTTTTATGCATCCAAACTCTCTGTCTTTGTTAGGGACCAGACAGTACTCGGGCCCAGGAATGACTGAATTGGGCCAAGGGGTGCATGTGTCTATGGGTATACATGTGTAGCTCCAGGCTGGTGTCTGGCTTATATTAGGTGTGATGGTTAACCTTGTCAACTGGGCTGGATCTATGAGCAGCTAGAGAAGGTGTCTCCAGGATGTCTGTGAGGTTACTTCCTGGAAGGGTTACATGAGAGGTGACACTCCTCAGGGCAAGCTGCAGCATTCAGCTGAAATCCAGGGACTAGGACATCCCCTGGAGAAGTGGTGCCGCTTTAGCCTGCCTGCCTTCATTTCTTGCTTGTGAGTGCATCTACACTGTTGCTGCCACTGCTACCATCATTCACTGACATTGGAATCTGGATGCTTTGATTCTTCAGTACTCCTCCAGGCCTTGAGAACCAGATTGTGAATGCTAAGGCTGGATCCAGCCTCATGGATGGAGCAGCTACCAAGTTCTTAGCAAATGGCCACTGCTGGAATATTCAGCCCATATTGTGTAAACCGATCTAAATGCCCTTTGTAATACATTTATTCTATCAGTCCTTCTCTTGGAAACCAGTTAATACACTAGGCAAGCATTTATTCGACTGAGCATCACTGCTAGCCCCATAAGTCAGACAAGCATAATAAATGCAACTACACATTGCTATATATAAAACATAACACATGGGGCTAGAGAGAGAGCTCAGTAATTAGGAACAATGGCTGCTCTTTCAGAGGACCTGGATTTGACTTTCAGCACCCACATAGTGGCTCACAACCATCTGTAACACCAGTCCCAAAGGATAAAATGCACTCTCTGGCCTCCTTGGGAACCAGGCGTGCACAGGGGACACAAAGATAGAAGCAAGACATTCATGCACACAAAGTAAGTAAGTAATTTTAAAATTAAATATGAAGCTCATTTTTAATATGTAAATTAATTTAATGCGTTTAAAATAACAATGCATATAGATGGCTTGGCTAAACTCAGTGTTACCTGAAAACAAAAGACAACAAAAATAATAATAGTGTGAGGCAGGTTTGAGGTAGGGGTGGGAAGGTATGAGAGAGGCTGGGGTGAGTGTATTATATACATTTATGAAATTGGATTTTTTATAAATGCTGGGAAGACCCTTTCCTGTCTGTTGGTAGCCATCACATAAATCAAAACAGGTGCATACCCAGGAGCAGTGGAGGAAAACGCATCCAATGAAATGCGTCAGACTTTTGAAGGTCCACTTCTGAAAGTCCACTGCTGGCGAAACTGCCCGAAGGCTGAGATACAAGGTCAAGCAAGGTTATGTTATATACTGGATTCATGTCGGCTGTGGTGGCCACTAACTCCCAGCTCCTAAGTGTGCAGTTATGGCAAGACTGTCCATCATGGTGATAAGCAGCTAATGTTTGCCCAAAGCCTTGAGTCTGTTGCTGAGAAGAGAGCTGTTATGGGACTTGGAGAGTCCTCAGTTCTTATTGGGTTGGTGAAGATTCCACATATAAGTTTTTTGAGGTTATCCTCATTGATCCATTCAGAAGGAATCCTGACACCCAGTGGATCACTGGAGCAGTCCACATGCACAAATAGATGGGTAGGCTGACATCTGCTGGCCGCCAAGAGCTGTGGTCTTGGAAAGGGTCACAGTATTCACCACACTGTTGGTGGTTCTTGTGCTGCCTGGAGAAGGGGCAATACTCTCCAGCTCCACCATTACTACCAATACACATGATGTTTGTAAAATTCATACCCAATAAACAACTTAGGACAGTCAATGACAACAGAAAATCCTGGAAAGAGGGCTGGAGAGAGGGCTCAGCAGTTAAGAGCACTGGCTACTCTTCCAGAGGACCCAGGTTCAGTTCTCAGCACCCACATGGTGGCTCACAACCATAACTCTGGCTCCAAGGGATCTGATTCCCTCTTCTGGTAAAGCTGATTGGACAAGAGGGTACACTGAGTGACATACAGAGGCTCCAGTACCACCAGCACAAATGAAGAGGTGTTGGGGAGGCTGGAAAGGTGGAGAAGTGAAGAGATTTTTGTTGTTTTGTTTTGTTTTGGGTCATGGGGAGGCGCTGCAGGTGGAAGGGAGGATGTGGAGGGTCTGGGAGGTAAGTGGAATTGGGAGTCATAATATAAAGTTTCCAAAGATTCAATAAACTGTGTTAAATATATACATATAAAAAGAAATGGCATTTCTATACATTACTGAGGAAAGGTCCCCAAAAAGACGAGCACTGAAGAAACCAGGGAGCCAAGTCATCAGGGCAGATGGGCATATAGACAGAAGGACAGAACTCTCTGCTGCTAAAAGATCGATACATCCTTCCATGGCCAGGACCCTCTAGCCTGCTGGGGGTTTGTTTGTTTGTTTGAGACAAGTTTTCATTATATAGACCAGCCTGACTTTGAATTCACAGATATCCACCTGCCTCTGCCTCCCAAGTGCGTGGATTTAAGATGCACACCACCACATTGAGTAACCCTCTAGCCTACTAAGAGCTTACTCTATAAGAGCCAGCCAAGTGAGCAGCTCTCTCTGTGGGATAAACCTACCACCACTGAGGAAGCTGTGACCTTCAGCTCTGACCTACAACAGCTACCCTAATCCCTCCGTACCTCTTCTGCCTGCTTGCAATTATGTGGCACATATTTTCAGATCAAAACATCAGCCTTGCCAAGTGTAAAGAGCATGAAGAGAAGTATGGACTGTAGGTATTTGTGCAGCCCAGTGCAGCTGGGATAGAAAAGACAGGTAGGCAGGAACCAATGAATCAATTCAGGAGCCAATGAATACTGAGTGTTACAACTCGATGGGCAAGTTGGGGGCTAAAGAAAATCACAGACCACAGTAAGCCTAGGCAGCAGCTTGCTCGGCAGACCCGTCTGGCGTCTGGTGTCTGGCGTCTGCCCTCTGAATGTAACAACTCTGCTCAGCCGCTCACCCAAACCTCATTCAAGAGATTTATTGGAAGGGAAGGATCCAGGAGAAGGTGGCTGTCTCAGCCCCGGAGAAGACAGTATGTTTGGGGAGGAGGCCTGGGGCTCAGGGCTTATTGGGGAGTGCAGCTTTCTGTGGGGATCAGTCAGAACTTTTTCCTTTCTTTTTACCCTGATTTGCTTTTTTAAGTTTCAGGGCCAAAGTGTGTTTCTCTCACTGGCTCTTTTTGGGCTTTGGGGTTCTAATTTCAGGGCCAGGGCACATTTCTTTCACTGTCTTTGATTCCAGGGCCAAAGTGTGTTTCTTTGGTGCTGGTTTCAGAGTCAAGACACATTTCTTTTTGGTTCGGGGTTCAGGGATAAGCGTATTTTACTGGCTCAGGTCTTAGATCCAGGGTGTGTTTCTTTTTCACTAGCTCTGGGTTCAGGGCTAGGGTGGGTTTCTTTGGCTGACCACTTTTCCCTACATCTATTTCTCTCTTGCAGAGACATAGCTATGCGGAGTAGCTAGATGGAAACTTTCAGAGTCAAGAGTCTATGTAGAAATGTTTCTGCTTTCCTGCTAGAAGGAAACATGTCCCCTTCACTGCATCCCAGGACCAGGAGTGCCTAAGCCATACATCCCTTCAACAAGGGGAAAAATGAAAGAATGAAATGGGGGGGGCAGACGCTTACTGCCATGGGAATGCCTCCACATTCTGTGTCTAGACGCAAGTGACCCCTTGCCATCCTGGCATGTAATTGTGAGAATTTAAAGAGAAGATTCTGTGTCTAGTCCTTCAGGAGCGATTCGGGCCTCTGATCCTCTGGAAGTGGCCATTCCCTTAGGTTTCTCTGTTCTGTCATCTCTACCGCACTGCACCTCTCTCTGAAAGAGTCATGGGCTATGGTTAGCCGTGATCACAGGACTGCTGTGGGGCCTAAAGCAGGGCTACAGTTCAAATAGTCTCCTCATGCCTACAGAGCAAGCTCTTTATTGACTGACATCCATTGAGTCCTGCCAGGAAGTTCACAAAAGTCAGCCGCTCCAAAGAAATGTCCATGATGCCCCTGGCCACAGCTGACTGGACCCAACATAGCTGTGGACCAGACAGACTTGAACTTTATTTATTTATTTGCCTTGGTGTTTGCCTGGAACTGGAACTACAGACAGTTGTTAGCTGCCATGTGGGTGCTGGGAATCGAACCCAGGTCCTCTGGAAGAGCAGCCGGTGCTCTTAACCACTGAGCCATCTCTCCAGCCCCCCAGACAGACTTGAAAGATACCAGCTTTAGTCAATGGATGGAAGCTCGGTCAGTAATCTGAGTGGTTACTGCGTTGTTTTCATTTTGTTTTTTAGTATTTATTTATTTTATGTGAATTGGTGTTTTGCCTGCATGTATAATTGTGTCAGGGTGTCAGATCTTGGAATTACAGACAGTTGTTAGCTGCCATGTGGATGCTGGGAATCGAACTCAGGTCCTCCGGAAGAACAGTCAGTGCTCTTAACCGCTGAGCCATCTCTCCAGCCCCTTTTGTTTTGTTTCATTTCTGTCAATGAACACAAGATCTGGAAAAGGGAACTCCCAGTTGTGAAAAATGCTTCCACAAGACTGACCTATAGGCAAGTCTTGATTAACGATGGATGTAGGAGAGCCCAGTCCACAGTGAGTGGTACCACTGCTGGACAGGTAGTCTTAGATGTCTATAAGAGAACAGCTGAGCAAGCCTTGAAGAACAATCCAGAAAGCAGCATTCTTCTATGGCCTCTGCATCAGCTCCTGCCTCCAGGTTGCTGCCTTGAGTTCCTGCAATAACGAAGTGTGACTGAAGTGTAAAAGAGATAAACTCTTTCCTTCCCCTGTTGCTTTTGGTCCTGGTTTTCATCACAGCAACAGAAGCCCTAAGATGGCCTCGAAGCATCCCGATCTTTTTTACAAGGATCCTCTCTCCGGAAGTATGAGAGAGAACCAGAGCCATTATATCTTCTGACAAGACTAGCTCAGGGCCTTGCAGTTATTGCTGCACTCATCTATGGGGAGGAGCCTGGAGGTCACCCTGCCTGGGAGCTGAGTCTGCTCTCCCACAGGACTTGGGACGTGTTGAGTCCACAGTACCAGGGGGAGGGGCTTGAGAGTCCTTTGCTTCACCGATGGTTCTGATGCATTCAGAAAACACTTCAGAAGGTTCCCAAGAGCCCTCCCACCCCCATGCATTGTCCACCACCAAATCCTTCTGATGATTGGTAAATATGTAAAATGCCCTGCAGTAAGCAGAGACAAAGACAGAGTCAAAGACAGAAAGAACAGAGGTCGTCTTATTTTCTCTCTACCTTCTTGTTTGAGGCGGGGTCTCTCAGGAAACCTGAAATTGTCTGTACTGTTAGACTGTTTGTTTGACTCACAAGTTCCAGGAATCCACGCCCCACACCCAGCCTTTATGTGAGTTCTGGGGCACAAATTCATCTTCCCATAGCTGCAGAGCAAGCATATCTCTCCAGCCTCCTAAGCATTTTTTTTTTTTTAAGACAGGATCTTGCTGTGTAGCCCTGATGGGCCTGAAACTTATTATGTAAATATCTACTCTACCAGGGCTGGAAAGATGGCTCAGAGGTTAAGAGCACTAGCTATTCTTTCAGAGGTCCTGAGTTCAATTTCCAGCAACGACATGGTGGCTCACAACCATCTATAGTGGGATCTTGTACCCTCTTCTGTATATCATATACATAATAAATAAATATTTTAAAAAAGATTCATTCTATCTCCTGATCAACCTCTTTTGAATTAAAGTCTCTAGACTGATCTCTGATCCTGGGGCCTCCCTCTGGATTTCCGTGGTGTCTCTGTATATATTTCAAGAACAGCAGCAATTTACCTTTCTTTTCTATTTATTTGTTTCTTTGGACACTATTTAACTAACCAGGCTGACTTGCCTCAGTCTCATGAGTGCTGGAATTGTAGGGGTAGTGTGGCTGTAAATCACTACAGCTGATTTTGATCAACTTTCTCGTGCACTAAAGTATCAGCTCAGGATGGGGGTGAGTCTGCATTCTCCTGTATCCCTCATAGTAGTATACATGAGAAATGTCCTCAGTAGTCTTGAATGTTTGAATGTTTGCCTCCCAGTTAGTGGCACTCTTTGGGGGACGTTTAAGAGGTGTGGCACTGGGCTGGAGAGATGGCTCACCGGTTAAGAGCACTGACTGGCTGCTCTTCCTGAGATCCTGAGTTCAATTCTTAGTAATCACGTGGTGGCTTACCTATAATGAGATCTGATGCTCTCTTCTGGCCTACAGGCATACATGCCAACAAAACACTGTGTATATAATAAATAAACATTAAAAAAAGGTGTGGCCCTGTTGGAGGGGATGTATGGTTACATTCTTGGTTCTCAGGCTGACTACATCTGAAATTAACTAAAAACCCAAGCAACTGGGTACACTTGTGAAGGATTTTTAGTTAACTGAATCCTTTGAGGTAGGAAAACCTGCTTAAATCTAGATCACCTTATGTCTGGGCCAGGTATGTGAATAGCAAAGAAGAAGGAAGCTGTGGGTCTTTGCTTGCTTGTCCTCAATGCATGTTCCACTGATGGATATTTGGGAAGGAAAAAAATGGCTGGTAGAGGAGTTGCCCTGTGCTCTTCTTCCTGTTGGAGAGTGGACACAGTGGAGGGCACAGCCTCTCCACCATCCATTTCCCATATTAACAAAGGAGAGAACTGAAACCTTCCAGTCTTCCATTAGCCCATTGCCCCAAGATGCTATCTGCTACCATTTTGGTGAAAACCCACTGTGATGCTGCTGTTTCCACACACCTCATCCTCATCTGCACAGAGTAGCAACTGCTTTTCCGTGGGAACACGGGGTCTTTTACATAGCAATGTTTCTGACTGTCTGGACATTCAGCAGCTTTCTCTCTGTCTTACTGCCCAGTGTCTCTCAGCCCAGTTGGGTGCAGGTCTGTGTGCTCCCCCGAAGCAATGACTAACCGGTTTGCAGAGCTGGCAGCCACCTCTATGGTGCAGAAGGGTGGCATCATTGAGTCTTGATTTAGCTGAGACGGGACACCTACAGTGCCACCCGCACAGGCTGCTGGGAACATGGCTCAGATTTGTTCCCAAGTTCTTTCTGATGTGGAACTATCAGACATCATTGCTTTCATTACCTGCCTACTCTTGACTCTGGCTGGCCTCAGAGAGGGACCTACCTTCCTTAGCCAGGCTGAAGTAGGGCCAATGGCAGCCCAGAACAGCCTGAACTTTCCAGATCCATGACGGGACTGGTGGCAGATTCTCAACTGTGTTCCAGGTAGGGGACTGGACTTGAGAGTGAGTCCCAAGAAAAAGGTGTTGGGGACCAGCAGAAAATGTCAGTGACCCAGTGACTCAGGGGGAGATGAGACCTGTGCATCTGGACTTATGCTTGGGAAAATAGAAGAAGCCAACCTCGTTGTGATGCTTCCAAAATCCCAAGTCCACACCGGCCCTGGCAGCTGGGGTTTACCAACCAGTGCAGGAAATGGGCTCAGTTGCTCCTCAGCTCTTACATGTTAAATTTACCCCTGCTCCAATTCATATGTTGGAGTTTAGTATCTCAGTACCTCAGACTATGACTATTTGGAGATGGGTTTTGTTTGTTTGTTTGTTTGAAACTGATCTCACTCTGTAGCCCAGGCTGGTTTGGAGGTTATGGTCCTTTAGTCTCAGCCTCCTGAGGACTGGAACTACAGGTGTGTTCCACCACTTCTTCCTTGGAGGTAGAGTATTTAAAGGGCTAGTTCAGGGGCTGAAGAGATTAGTGGTTATAAGAGCACTTGCTGCTTTTGTATAGGACTCGGGTTCAGTCCCGTGAATCCACATGGCATCTGACAAAAGCCAGTTTCAGGGGATCAGCTACCCTCTGAGGGCACCAGATACACACATGGCACGCATAAACTCATTCAAACGGACACACATTCACATAAATAAAAATAATAAATCAATCTGTGGTGTGGCCTGACAACCTCTGTCTGAGATCCCAACATGAGACTGTAGCCTCTTGAGGGACAGGAGATGTTTCTATTGCCACTGCCCCAGCCCATAAATGAAGGCAAAATATGTACACACATGAAATAAAATAAATCTTTGAAGAATGAAGTTAAATTAAATTATTACCCAATGTGATCAGTTCTTTCAGCAGAACTGGAAGTTAGAACATAGTCACACATTAAGTGAGGACCACATAAGACTCAGAGGAAAGATACTTTACCTACAAGGCAAGATGAGAAGTCTTAGAAGATGCTAACCTTGCCACTGGTGCCTTGAGAATTGTGGGTAAATGAATTGCTTTTACTTCAACTGCCAAGTCTGGGGCATCTTGCTACTCTCTGGGATGCTGATGTTGGAGGAAGGTAAGTTTTGGTCCTACTCACTGATTCACATGCAGTTACCCAGTGTCCCTTACATATCAGGGATGGGCAAGGGCAGGAATATGATGAATGACAGAAGTAGTCCCTGATTGTATTGTTCTAATCAACAAAGCAAGCAAAGGAGTGCTTGACCGTCAGTTTTCTCCCTCTGTGTGTGGTTATGGTGAGTAATATGAAGACTTTTGGAGTTCATGGGGGACTTGGGCCACCTATTTGCCTGGTGGTGCTGCACCAGTTACACTGCTGTTGGACCAACTAAGAGGGTACTGTAGCTTAGCTGAGTTGATGCATAAAATTAACCCTTATGAGGCAGTTTCGGCTTCTGGAAGGAAGGACCTTTGATGGTTCTGTCTGCTTTTTCCCAGGCTAGCCCAGCAGAGTGTACAGAATAATAGGCAACATTCCCCAGGTCTTTTCTTCCCAAGGTCACCCCTCTTTCCTTTGCCTTCTCTACTCACACAGCCCAGTGACTGAGGTCCTTGCTGGCCTTGCACTCTCAATGACTTTAAATTATGGAGCCTGGGGAGGGCCAGCTTCCCCAAAGGATTCAAAAGCTAGCTCTCCACTGAGGAGCAAGAAGAGGGTGGAAGAAGCAAGACATCAAAAGCCTGGAGCTTGGCAAAGAGAGATTTCCAACAAAGCCCCAGGCTCCAGTTAACCCAGAGGGCTCAATAGAGCAAATCTCAGAGCAGAGAAGGCTGTCGGGTGGGGGACTGGAGCTTTCTCCAGCACAAGGGATCTTCAAGACTTTAGGCTGCTGGCTGAGCGGGAGAAGAGCATCAACTTGATGCAAAGGTACTTCCAATTTTCTCTCTCCAAAAACTAATGATGCCCAAGTCTTCTGGAAGACAGTTGGACACATCTAAAAAGAGTCTGGGTTGAGATATGGGTGGAGAGTCAATGGTGTCACCAATGATGCCCAATGTGAAAATACACTTTGGTGTGGCCTGACACTCCAGTCTGAGAACCCAACGTGAGGCTACAGCCTCTTGGGGACAGGAGATGTTTCTCTGGCACTGCCCCAGCATGAGCCCCCAGAACACTGCCTGACCTATGCCAGACACTCAAGAAATGCTTGAAGAGAAAACAAAGAGGAACCAAGACAGTACCAATCGGATACCTCAGGAACACTGTGTAGGATTGTTGCATATGGTATGATCCAAAAGTCTTTGTTGCAGTTTCTGGGATAGAGGTGATGAAATTTGTCATGGAAAAAGCTGAGTGTGGGAAGCTGAGGCAGGAGGATCACCATGAGTTCCAGGCAAGCTTAAGGTACTCAGCAAACTCTAGACCAGCTTTTGTTACATTATAAGACATTATCTCCAAAAAATTAAATAATAATAATCTGGGCATGGTGTGTGTGCCTTTAGTTCCAGCCCTCAGGAGGCTGAGGCAGGCAGATCTCTGAGTTCAAGGGCAGCCTGGTTCACAGAGCAAGTTCCAGGACAGCCAGGGCTACACAGAGAAACCCTGTCTAAAAAATGTAGTAGTAGTAATAATAATACCACAACAAATGTCCAGGACTTTTTTAGACAATCTCAAACAGTTGAGGAAACTCAAACTTGCTGTTACTCAAGAATGACCTTGAACTTCCGGTCCTTCTGCCTTCACCTCCTGAGTGCTAGGATTACAGGCCTGTGCAAGTAATTAACTTTTCAAAAACAAGACTTTGTAAGGCTATGGAGATGGCTTAAGGGCTAAGAACATACTGTTCTTGCAGAGTACCAACTTTCAGTTCCCAGAACCCATATTGGGTGGCTAATGGCTGACTGAGTCTTGGTTAGAGTTATTATTGCTGTGACAGAGCACCGTAACCAAAGCAACCTGGGGAGTTATTTGGTTTACATTTCCACATCACAGTCCATCACTGAAGGAGGTCAGGGCAGGAACCTGGAGGCAGAAGCTGATGCAGGGACCATGGAGGGTGCTGCTTACTGGCTTGCTCCTCATAGCTTGCTCAGCCTGCTTTCTTATAGAATTTATAGACTACCAATCTGGGGTGACCCCAGCCACAATGAGCTGGGCCTTCCCCCCACTAATCACGGATTAAGAAACTGCCCTAGAGACTTGTCTACAGCCTGATCTTTTTTTTTTTTTTTTTTTTTTTTTTTTTTTTTTTTTTTTTTTTTTTTTTTTTTTTTTTTTTTTTTTTTTTTTTTTTTTGATTTATTTATTTATTATACATACAGTTTTACAGAAGAGGGCGCCAGACCTCATCATAGATGATTGTGAGCCACCATGTGGTTTTGCTGGGAATTGAACTCAGGACCTCTGGAAGAACAGTCAGTGCTCTTAACCTCTGAGCCATCTCTCCAGCCCCCTACAGCCTGATCTTATGGAGATATTTTCTCAAATGAGGCTTTCTCCTCTAGATGACTCCAGCTTGTAGCAGGTTGACATAAATCCAGCCAGCACAGCCTGTAACTCCAGGGACCCAATACTTCTGACTTCCAAGGGAACCTGTACTGTGTACATAGCCACACATGAACATAGACATAATTAAAATTAAAAATAAAAGCTGGGTATGGTGGTGCACACCTTTAATTCTCAAGGCAGATTCACCTGCCTTTGCAGGTGAATGTGTAAATTCAAGACCAGCTTGGTCTACAGAGTGAGTTCCAGAATAGCCAGGGCTCTGTTATTCAGAGAACCCTTGTCTTGAAAAACTAAAACCAATAAAATAAAATAAATCTTTTAAAAAAACTGTCATGGTAGTAAAGATAATGGGCAAAAATGTATTGGCCTTTCCACAGCTTTTTTTTTAAAAAATAATTTTTATTTTGTGTGCATTGGTGTTTTGTCATGGGTGTCAAGTGTCTTGGAACTAAAATTATAGACAGTTGTGAGCTGCCATGTGGATGCTGAGACTTGAACCTGGGTCCTCTGGAAAAGCAGCCAGTACTCCCAACCATTGAGGCTGAAGATACAGCTGTTTCTTTGCACTTTGTGTCAAGAACTAGGGACATAGGACTGAGGAGATGGCTCAGTTGGTAAAATGCTCACCTTTAAACATGAGGATCTGAGTTTGATCTGCAGCACTCATGTTGAAAGCCAGGCATGACGGCTCACTTATTTTTTGTTTTCTGTTTTCCGAGACAGAGTTTCTCTCTGTAAGAGCCCTAGCTGCTCTGGAACTGGCTCTGTAGACCAGGCTAGCCTCAAACTCAGAGGTGCACTTGCCTCTGCCTTCCACTGGGATTATAGACGTGTACCACCACCATCCAGCTGGTGGCTCACTTGTAATCCCTGTTCTGGGGGTGCAGAGCAGCTCAGTCTCTGGGCTTGGTGACCAGCCAGCCTAATCTTATCAGTGAGCCCTAGGTCCCAATCAAGGGGGGGGCACCTGATGATTGACACCTGAGACTGACTGCTGACTTCTGTGATCATGTGCACCTGCACAAAAACACAAACTACGTTAAGAGGCAGTGCAAGAGGCAGGCATGTGCATACATACTTGTAATCCCAGAATTTGAGAATTAGAGGCAGGATCATGAATTCAGGGTAATCTGGACCATACAGCAAGTTCCAGAGGGCTTATATACATATCAAGACTCTGCAGAAAGAAAGAAAGAAAGAAAGAAAGAAAGAAAGAAAGAAAGAAAGAAAAAGAAAAAAGATGACCATTGTGGCTCATGCCTATTTCATTTGAGGCCAGCCTCAGATACGTATGTAGTGAGTTCAAGGACAATCTGAGATCTGAGGTGCCTAGTCCTGGACTATGGAATATAACTCTGCCTTCACTATACAAACCAAACAGCATTCCAGAGGCTGAAGCAGGAGAATAGTGAATTTGAGGCCAGTTTGGTCTACATAATAATCCAGGACAGCCTGGGTTACAAAGAAAAACCATATACTTGAACAAGCTTGACTAGGGAGCTCATGACACAGTGCCTGCCAAGCATGCTCAAGTCTCAGCCTCAATCCCTGCAGCGTGTGCACACACACACACACACACACACACACACACACACACACATCTCTCCAATCAGGTGTACTAGTACACGTCTGTAAACACATCCCTCAGAGGCAAGATCCAGGATGATGGTAAACTCATCTCAAATTCCCGGCCCTTAAGGCCACATAGTGAGACCCTAACTCGAAGAAAGAAAAGAAAGAGTTACTCTGGGTTCTACCGGGCCAGCCACTGACTATCCAAGACTTCACATGTCTGGGATTGTGGTTTGCCAGGTTGGAGTGATTCCAGCGTTCACTGCATCAGAACAACTGGAGTGGGGTGAAGATCAATAACGGTGTGATTACCTCAGTGTCTGTCACAACATGCCCACTTAGTCATTAACCCCTAGTAGATCTCATGCTGTGAGCAAATCTGAATGCAACAAATCCTGCACCATTTTCAATGTTAACAAGCCTATCACTTAGCACTGACATTCAAGTACGTTGTAAATTGTTCAAGTTGCCACACGGTGGCGCGCTTGCTCTTGCCTCCATGGAAACTCTTGAAGGATGATGTTTTTGACAGGTGGCCGGCTTCCCTTCCCCCTCCCGCTCCCATTTTATTCTGGAGCTCTGGCTTGCTTGGAACTCACTATATAGTGTCATACTTCCCCACTCTCCTGAGGGAGGAGATTACAGGTTTGAGCCACTATGCCGGGCTTCAGTGCCAGATCTTTGGAGACTGGCTTCCAGAATGTGTGCCCTTGACTGCACTGCAGTACGACTTGGGTGCTGCCTGCCGGGAAAGGCACACGGAGAAGGATGGCTGGGCTTGGCAGGAGCATCTTTGAGTCAGAGAACTGGCAGTGAAAGGAACAGAATCTTGCAAAAGCGGGCCAAAGACAGGGACAGAAGTCCGTGACAAGGAGAGGTAGCGCCGACTCGGACAGAGACAGGACCGTCTCAGACATCCTTTCTTTTTTGAACCCTAGGGTATTTTCTCTGAGGGCCCCCCTTCACCCATCTGTTTCCTTATTCTCTCTCAGGCCATTGGGCTCCCCCCTGCAAGCCTCTAGCCTAGGCCTTACTCCGGCATAGCCAGGCTGGGCTGAAGATTAGTCTTCACACAGTTGGTGCCTAGGGAGAATGGTGGACAGAGAGATTCATCTGGTCTCATTGACAGGGAGGTCAGAATAGACACCTCTGGGTCATAGACAGGTTTGACTTAGCATTGTCTTTTTTATTATTATCTAGAGCATAAATTTTCTTTTATTTCTCAGAAGTTTAAAGACATATGGGTTCAGCACCACACAGATTATGTATCTAATGGCTTTTGCAAGAAGCTTGCTTTGGAATTTGGCACAAACCATCATAACCCATCATGCCATGGTTTCTATGGGTCTGAGTTACCTTTCTCCCACATTACCCTGGCTTTGTTCTGTCTGCTTCTGGGAGTCATGCTGTTTTGTTTGCGTTATACACATAAGCACATCTCTTGCCTAAGTAGAATTCATTTTCATCTCAGGCATAAACATCTTCAATTTTAAGCAGGGCCATGTATTCTCTTTGGTTCCAGAGACCTCGATTTTAGCCTTTGGAGAGCTAATTGCCTTTTCTGAGCTAAGCCTTTAGCAGTGTGGGCTCAGAACTCAGCACATATTTGTTGAGTGAATGAATGTCAAGAACCCACCCACACTGTGGCCACTGGGAACATCATGTCTGAGTCTTCAGAGATGTTCCAGACTGCAGCTGTGAGACCTGAGCAAAGTGAGAGCCTCCAAATCCAAACACTGCCTACACTTCCAGGCATTAGATGACCCCAGCCTCACCCACTCAAAGAGAAATGGCTTTCGTTTTCTCACTGTCTGAGGTCTGGAGAGATGTGAAGGACTCTGGCTGAAAAGAAAAACCACAGAGATGGAGAGGTAAAGCTGTGAAGTAACTGACACTTATGTAAGGACAGGGTCTGAAGTCCCCAGGTTTCCATTCAACTGTTGTGATGTCCACAGCAATGCAGATTATGTTCTTGATCCATAGCAGAGTTTGAAGGGTAAAGAGGACCCAAGAGGGGGAAAAGATGTCCAGGTCACCCCGTACAGAAATGGCCCTGGCGTGGCTAACCGTCAAGAAGCGGGCATGGTACCACCCCCTTCGCACAGACCGAGAAGTCTTTCCTGAAGTCAAGCTTGGCTCTGCTCGCGCTGGCATCCGAGCAGAAAGTCCGACAGAGGGCGCTGTTGGACAATGCGCGGAACCGCGTTAGCACACCAGAGCCGCTAGCTAGGTCAGGACAGCGGACCAAAGGAAGAAAATGTGGGTGGGAGTGTGGGAGACCCTAAAGACATCTGTGTCTGCAAGAGCTTTCATTTAGTCTACCAAGACCTCGGAGCTCTGCAGGACTCGCCAGCTGCAGTTCTGGGATCCAGAGGAATGGGAGGCATCATGAGCTGCGGGGTAGCAGAGGGGAGGGTCTGGCCTGGTCCTGTGGCTTCCCTTCCTGCTTCCCAGGCCTGCCAGGAGCAGCGTGGTGTATAATCTGGGTGCTCTCTTTCTGCGCTCTGAGCTCCACCCTTTCTTGGTTCACAGTTCCCCATCTTTGCCCTCTCATTGGCTCCTCCGTGACTATGCTCTAGAAGTCTGTTCCCGGGAAGTTGGACTAATCCTATGAATGGCCAAAACAGGCAGACGAGAAGTCTAGTGACTTCTAGAAGCGCTGTGCATCAGGGTTGGCCCAGGACCTGGTGATCCCAGAGCAAGAAGGTCATGCTTCAAGTGACCTTGCTCTGAGCAAACAGTGGCCAGCCTTTCCTGGGCAGACATTCCGAAGGTCCTCGTTGTTTCTTGGGTTCAAGGCTAACACACAATCTCGAGGAAACAGTGTCAGGATCCCCGCCTGTCCACGGTGTTTCTGGGACACAGGGCCTGGGAATCCTACCCAGGATACCCACCCCGGAGTTAATCTCCCTGCAAGATTCACACCTCTCGGTAGGGCTGGTCCCCATGAGAGGGGAATAGGAGCCCCCTTCAGCCATTCTCATGGATCTGGGAAGGCATAGCAAACCATGCCCAGCCTCCTCCCAGTGAGCCCGGGAAATTGTGGTGCTGGGGAGACATGCTCGGGCACGGGGTGCTCTCAGGGGTGATTCCTACTGAAGATGGACCCCTCTCTCACTCCTTTGGTTCAGGAGCAGTTTTGAGGGTGTCTCACCGGAGAGACCTGAAGAAAGCCAAGAAGGGGAGACCGGCTGTGAGAATCCAAATGGAAGACTGGAGAAGAGGTCTGTGCATCCAATTCCTGCATCCAGTTCCCTCAAAAACCAACCAACCACTTAGCCAAACACCCAGCGGTAAGCCAAAGGGTGTTCAGTGCGCCAGATTCTCTCTCTCTCTCTCTCTCTCTCTCTCTCTCTCTCTCGACCCGCGTAACCTCAAAGCGAACCTGCCCTTTACAGTGACTTTTCTTCATCCAAAAAAAAAAAAAAAAAAAAAGACAGCGGAGGGCGGGAGCGTAGAGGACGAGCATTGAGGCCGAGGCCAGAGCCGCCGGCCTAATGGATTCAAGGCCTGCGCAGGCAGAGGCGCACCCGCCGGCCTGCCCGCGCTCTCAATAGCGGACAATGGAGTCCCGGGGTGACCCGAACAAAGAATTTGGAAGTAGTTAAACTGCAGAACACGTTCTGGGCCTGGGTGCCTCCTTTCAAAAGGAGCGCTGGGAGAAGAAAAGAAAGCACTGGGAGGTGAAGGGGGTGAGAAAATGCCCAGGGGAAAAGTTGGTAGGTCGCCCTAGTTGACGCCAGCTACCAGACGCCAGGAATTCAATAGGAAGTGGGGGAAGGGGAAGAGTAGCCCAGTCCGCCAGACTGCGAGGAGAGCCTGAGAAAGTTAGGGAAATGCTGGGGTTCCTAGACAAGGGATAGCCTTTGCCTTAGGAAAGGACACCCGCACGCCTACTCTAGATCAAGCCTTCAGGTTAGTCTGATCAGAGAGGCCAGAGGAAGATCATCTTCACCTTTAGAGACCACAGCAGAAGCCGTGGATAGAGTATGAGGGGAAATGTTTGTGTCTTTCAAGGGTTCCCCATCAAAAACAGACACTCCACCCCTCTCTCTAGGTCCCAGTGTCTAGATCTTTATCTCCCAGGGTCTCTGAGGATGCTCTAAGCTGGACATGTCTCTCTCTTTTTCTCAGATTCTTTTCTGGAAGCTTCTTTCTGGGTTCCTGTCCCCATCCAGTTCTGAAAGTCTGATTTATCATACTCTTCCTTTCTCCTCTTCTGCTTTCCCTCTCTCTCTCTCTCTCTCTCTCTCTCTCTCTCTCTCTCTCTCTCCTCTTGCTTCTGTTCTTCACAATCTGCAATAAACATTCTCCTAATAAGAAAATTTGCATTTTTTTCTTTAAGGTCAGGCCTTCAAGTGTAGATTGAGAATACCATTTGATATTTTATCTCGTATTATTTTTCTGAGCTAAACTTTCCACAATGAACACCACCTCAACCTGGAAAAAAAAAAGACCTCTAGAAAACCAGTGATATCTATTTCAAACTAATTTATAAGAGGAAGAATCTAGAAAGATCGTGGAAACCAAAAAAGTAAGAAAATAACAGGAAACAAAAATTCGGAGCGAGATCAGGAAGAAGAAAGGAGCTGTGGAAGGTGCAGCTTCCGGGAGGTTGTGTCCCAGGAATCCCAGACAGCATTCTCTATTCAAACGGCTCCCTCCTTTGGGAGGCGATCAGTTTGCAAGGGGTTAACTGCGTTGCTCATGAACTTGGCCTGTCTGTCTGGCTCGTGATGAATGATGAGACCCGCTGACAAGTTCGGCCGGAGGGACCTCCCCTGCCGTGGTGGCCAGAGAAACAACACTGGCAGAAGGGACCCCGAGCAAGCCACCAGGGCGCAAGAGGAAGAGGTGGTTCCGCAGGTCAGGCACTCGGGTCTCCTGCCCCATCTGTTCCCGCCTCCTCTTGACCTCTCGCCCCCTTCCTTGTAGCTTCCCAATATCTCAGAGCCCTAGAATTTCCAGGAGCTCTGTCTCTGAGTCCCAGATCCCAGTGCCCGCCCCGCGGACAATACCGAGCGCGTTGCAGCCGGGCTCCAGAGCCCGCCCCGGGGAGGCCGGATTCAGCATTTGGACAGCGGCTCGGGGGCTGTCTGCGGCCCAACGAGTTTGCAGGTGCACCGCCCACGGGTGAGGTGGGGTGGGGGAGGCACTGGGGCTCGGAGGAGCAGGATCCACCTACGAGACACGTTCCTGCGAGCTAAAGGGTCCTTTCCGAGCTCATACTGGGACCCCAGGACCGACCAATCTCTCATGGGTCCCCTCGGCTATCACTTGTGTGAGCGAAAAGATCAAAACCCCTTTTGCACCAAGAGCGCAGATGCTCCTCCAGCCCTCGGCTTTCCATTCTTCCCCGAGCATTCTGGATCCAGGAGCTTGGAACTGCCAGGGAGATTTCCAGCCCTGGGCTTGTCGCCACTTCCCAGGTGGTTAGTGGCTCTGGGTGAGCCCCGTGCTGCGGGCCGTTTGCGGGGAGGGATGCTCGGACACAAGCTGGGCGCGGGCAGGCAGGGCCAGGTCTCAGGGCAGGGCGCCCCTCGCCTCCTGCCTCCGCCTCTCCGTTCCGCACTGGTCGGGGTGAAGCCAGGGGGGGCGGGGGGAGCCGCGCTGACGTCACTGCGGGCCGTGCCCGCCCGAGAAGGCGGCGCTGAGCGGCGCTCAGATCCCGGAGAAGCGGCTCGCCGCCAGGAGCCCCCGCGCCGCCGCCGCCGCCGCCGCGCCTGCCTCTAGCAGCTCTCGGCCACGCGACCGTGCGGGCAGCGGCTCCTAGAGGGCGGCCGGAGCTGGGCCTGAGCCTGGGGACTCGCCTGATCCTGGGCGACCGAACCACCGTCACCACAACCACCCCACCCGCGCCGTCGCCTCGTGGGCCCCCGGCCACCTCCCGGGTCCGTAAGTTCCACTGTCTTTTGCGTCTCAACCAGGCCAGGAAAGAGGGGCTAGGGCGCCAGAGTCTTCACTAGGACAGAGTCAGGGAGATATCTGGACTAATTAAGGGGTCTGGAGTGTCCCTGTGGGTCCCTCTTGGGTATCACACAGGGCTGGGGTTTTCCTTGGCTACCAGAGGGATGGGGGTTGTGCTGTGATTGTGGGTCAGAGCTCAGGCATCTCCCGCAAATCTTCAAGACCAAGGTCAAGGGTCTTGGAACAGTGAGACTCGCCCACGATGTTCAGAAAGGGACGGGGTCTGATGGAAGTTGTAGGAAGGTAGAAAGGTTTGAGAGAAGAAAAATGTTTCTGAAAGCAATTCCAGGGAGTCCTCCTCCGTAACTCCCACCCTCAGCTCCCACCAACACACACAAATAACCTACAAAGTGACTTCCTGGAAAAAAATATTTTGAGAAAATGCAGCACACAGCACCCACTCTAAACAAGATTTGTGAGGTCCCTTTTCCCTTCTGAAATGGGAAGTTGGGGAAATCCTTCTGTTCGAATCTCACTCTATGCTTTCGGCTTTCGGACAGGCCTTTGGGTCTGGCTGCGAGTATCTCTAAAATCTTCTCCAGCCTGTCCTCTTTTGAGCTGAGAAAAATGAGGGAAACTTGGAGGCTGAGACTGTCAAAGGGGCTTCTCTGGGAGAAGCTTGGATAGTAGGGGAGTATAGGTTGGCCTCAGCGGGGCAAGGCAAGACCCCCAGCCAGATCTCTGGAGCAGTAAAAATATCCAAAAATGCATAAGCGCTAAGCCATTGTGGCAGTGGTGGGGGTGGGGTGCTGAATCTGAAGGGGAGACCCTCTTTGAATCTCCATATTCAGGAGGTGATAGATTCTTAATCCATGGCGGGAGGGGGAATGGACTTTGAGTGTCTGGCTTTCAATCGAGGAAGGGCAGTGGCAGGCTAACAGGCACGGAGCTGGGGTGTATGTCAGGAGTCTCCAGCAGCAATACTGGCTGCTAGAAGTCCCAAGGAAAGGCTTGGCTTTTTGAAGTGGGTGTTTTGAGGTCCCGGTTTAGAAGAGCCCACACTTTGTGTGCCTACACCTCAGCTGCTGAGAAAATCGGTTGGGTTGAAAGTCAGAGAAGAATCTACTGCCCAGCTGACCATGTGTATTTAAGCGTAGGTGTGGAGGCCTCTGTATCCTTTGGGTACAAGGAGCTGGCTCCATATGAGGTAGCCCAAGGCTGGATCTCCAAGTGAACAACTCTTCCAGCCTCCAGACAATAGGAAGATCAGCTTCATCAAAGCATAGGGCTGAGAAAGGGATGAGAGAGAAAGGCACCTGGAATTGGCCTGGGTTGTGGCTAGAGATTCTGTATCCTAATTACAGCTCAGATCAAAAGGAGTTCTCATTCCAGACTGAATGGCAGGCCCAGTGGCTTCATCCACTGGTCTCCACCAGTCTCAGGCTCCCAGCCTTAGAATCTGGGCAAGTCTGGTCACAGGACAAGGGTGTGAGCAAGGCTGTGAATTGTCCTTGTCCTTCTCTGGACCCCTTAACTCAATGTGTCCTGAAGTGGAAGGTGCCTGTCTATGTCCTGGATTGAGCTGAATAGAAACATAGGCTAGAGGCAAGTGAAGTTCACGCTGTGGACGTTTGGCAGCAGGTGCAGGTGCACTTGCATACAGATCGCTTGAACAAGTAACACACCAGCCTTGGGGGCAGCCTAAAGAGAAAGTGCAGTGTAAGTGACTCGGGTAATAGGCTCTGGAACAAATGTGTAGTTCCTATAGATTCAGATATAGAAATTCAGTTAAGAACTTTTGTCCTTCTGTGGAGCTTTGAATATGAAAGAAGGCTCTCCTATCTTTGGTGGAGAGATGTCCAGGTGCTGGATGTCCCCCTGGATGTTTGTTTCTCTAAGTGACTGTAAGCACCCCTAAAGCTTGGGTTTTAAACCTCAGCTGACAGAGGAAATTCTGCAAAGGAGGAAAAAAATGCCGGGTGAGTGAGCAGCCCTCAGCACCATGGCCAGGGCCCATCAGCCGCCAGCAGTTTTGCAGCTGGGCCACCTCTAGATCCAGTGCCTGCTCTTTTGGGACTTGGAGACTGTGCTGGTTAGAAGCAAGGGATTGATGTGGGAGGAAGTACATCAAACTCAGACCCAGTCAGTCCAGAGTGCTGACGAGGAGGCAGTCAGGACCAAGGTCAACGGGCTCCTCCTTGGGTAGTCTCATCTCCAAACAATGTGTCCCTGCTGGGTACTGACTGGAGGCTTCCCATGCTGTACATGGGTGTGGCTGCTGGTGGACAACCCAAAGAGACTATCTATTGCCCTGCTCCATCAGAACAGCCTCCAAATGGCAGGCAGCTGATGGCTCAAGGTCCACTCTTACTGTAGTCTCCTTCCTGAGAGTGAACCTAGAACACCTTCATGCACCTGGGCACTGGAGGGTAGGAATGACCAGCTCTCCATTCCAGGACAGGTCTTATTCCAGTGTGCTGTGGGATCCTCTGCCTGGCTGACCTTATCTGTTCTGGTAAGGGACTTGGTTTTCTAAAAAAAAAAAAAAAAAAAAAAAAATCCAACATAAATGTGGCTTTGGTGGCATTGACCTGCTGCACCTGAACTGAATGCAAAATTAAGCTTTTTAATCTTTCTCTCAGAGCGCTAACGAGCCCTAGGCTTGCAGGCCAGGGCTCCAGCGAGCTGTTACCGTGAGCCTCGCTGAGGAGCCATTTTGTGCAGCATCCTGCTTAAATCGCACTCCGAGAATGCTCCTTGTCTCTCTCCTCTTTCTCCTGCTCCCTACGCCCCCTCTTCCTCCCCTCATCTCACTCTCAGGTGAATCGTGCTCACACACCTTCCCCTGCCTCTGCTGTTCTTCCCATCCCAGCTCAGGGTAGCCCAGGACTAGGGCTCAGGAGGCCGCCCACACTCACAGACACAGCTAAATGGAAGAGGGTGTAGATTCTAGAAGCTGAGGGAGGAGGAGAAAGGGGCACCTCCTAATTATAAAAATACTTTAGAGGGGCTGGAGAGATGGCTCAGAGGTTAAAAAAATCCTTTAGAATTAACCACACAGGCCCAAATTTGAGGTTCCTTCCAGAACCTTGTAGTCGGTAGGTAGGTCAATCTTTCTCTCTCTCTCTGATGCTCATCTAGGTCTGGCCTGTATCCCATTTCTGGAGAGGATGTCTGTGAGGTGGAATTTGAAGAGAGGTGCTAGCTGGCTTAGTCACAGGAGTGTCAGTGGGAATGCAGCTCACCCTGGATTTGGGGGTGAAATGAAAACAGGACAAACCCAAACAAGCCGCAGTGTGAAGAGGTGCATGACAAAGTCTGGTACTCAAAAAAAAAAAAAATCCAGATGTGTCATTCTAAGGGAGAATGCTTTAGAAAAATTCTGAAATCCCTTCCAAATCATCCATTTCGGGCCTATTCTTTGAACCCATCTTGTAGGGTTGCTGATGGAGAATGGCCAGGGATTCTTAGCCTCTCTAAAACAGATCTGACTGTGTACTCTATCTAAGCCTGTGGTGGTCCCTGGGAATACCTTAGCTCGGAAGTCTCTGGGACTCCTATATGTCACTGCTGGAATCCTGGAGTCTGCTACTCTATCTATTGTTGAATCTCTCTCTGGCTCTTGGGTTTAAGATCTTTCTAGGAACATCTGGGAACAAATACATCGAATTTTCATAGTTAATCCTTGCCTCCCAGGGATGGGTGATTCAGAGGGTCCAGGGTGGACACAGCTGGATGGAAGAAGGGAGTTGTTTCGGTAAGAGCCACTCACATTTGGGAGGGTAAAATGGGACCATCAGTTTAGCCATCAGGCTCGATTCTATGTTGGCTCTGAGAAACACAAGGTGTCTTTTTTTTTTTCCCCCTGTGATGCCACTTGGAGCGAGTTGTGTGTTGTGAGCAGAAATGTGGCAGGAGCTTCCCCCACCCCCCAATGGGAGATGAATAGGAGCCCAGTTCAGGCCTTGGGTATCTTCAAGGCCCCAGAACACAATTCATTACATATCATTGACTATGCCTAGGAATAACCATAGGGAAGGGACTCGGGCAGCCTGATACCGACATCTAGACCCTGGTTTGAGTATAACGTGCAGCGGGAATCCTTGCAAGTCAGGCGCTATGTATGGGGTACACTTACTAATCTAGACACAGGAGGACACTCAAACCCTCCCTTAATCCCCAGTCTGTATAGCTTAGTCTGCACAGTGTGCTGGACAAGGGAAAAGAAAGAGAGGCACTAAAGATGATGTGACCGGTGCGCAGCCTCTCAAGCGCTCACTTGGTTGCCCTGGCGAGACCAAGGTCTTAAACCTCTCCCCTCAAACTCTAACTCTGGTGGTCGGCGGTGGCTGTCGGCGCCCAAGCACCCAAGACTTTGGGGAGAGGTCAGAGAGAATGGGGAGAAAGGCCAGAGGGTGTGCATCCAGGGTCGCAGGCCTAATGCTTCTGAGGGCAGAAGGGGCGCTCCCCTGTCCTCGCAACGCAGAAGCCGTGAACGCCGAGGCCATTGTAAGGCTGGGTGGTGCCGAGCGCGGGAAGGGGGCTGGGATTTGAATGGGAGCCCGTGATAGGCCAATTCGCGGGCTGACGTCACTTCCCCGCGGGGCGATTAGCCTGCGAGAGGAGGGCTGACGGTCCAGTGCGCTGGGGGCCTCCGGGGCGCCCAAGGCTGCCCAAGCGCTGCGCACCGGTGCCCCAAGTGCGCCCCGGGTTGCCGTCGAAGCGGGCCGCGAACGCACTGGATGGGGGACTGGGGATGGAGATGCCGCGAGGGCGAGGGAGGAAGGGAGCTTGGCAAGCCGGGTAGCGGGAGTCCGTGTGTCTGTGTGTCTGTCGGTCCCCTCTGGCTCTCCGCGTGCGCCCGAGGCTGCGGGAGAGGCGCCCGCTCAGGCCCCCGCGCCGGGTCGGCAGCGGCACGTGGGGCCCACAGCGCGGCAGCGGTGCGGGCAAAGGGAGGCCCGTTTCTCTCTTTGGTTATCTAGCTGTATGAGTGCCACAGAGCCGTCATAAAGCTAGATAACCGAAAGTAGAAATGACTCTCATAACTTCTGCGTGCGATCGCCCGCCCGGCCGCCCTGGCCACAGGAGCCAGAGGAGCCCAGAGAAGCCCACGCCACCCAGCGACTCCAACTCGATGGAGCGGCCGCGCCCGGACCAGGTATCCGACCTCGGCTTTCCCGGGGACACCCGCTGTGTCCTGGCGCTCCTCCCTTCACCTCCTCCCCGGTCCCTACCCTCTATCCCCATTTCCCCATCGCGGAGGCTGGAACCCCAAAGTGGAGCGGGCTGGGGGCAGGGAGAGGGCTGGGGTTGTGGAGGGGTCGCTGGCGGGGAAGGCGCCAGCCTTTGCCTTCACCCCATAAATCAGGCTAGAACAATCCTCGGCGGAGCTGCAGACGGGGATTTTGGGATGCAAATGCGTTGAGAGAGGGAGAAGAGAGAGAGAGAGAGAGAGAGAGAGAGAGAGAGAGAGAGAGAGAGAGAGAGAGAGAGAGAGAGAGAGAGAGATTGGAGAACGGTAGGCGGTGGGGTGGGGGAGTAAAAGGGTGGGCAGGGGGCTGCCCTGCCGCTAACAATGCGGCCTTTATCGAATTATTCGACGAGTCAGCCCCTGAGCGCCATTAGCATACGGCTGGGGGGTTGCTGGAGCTTCGCCCCTCAGTGAGGTCAAGTTCTTGATAATTTGATCACTTTTCACCGGCTCTGGCAGCTGCCTTTGTGTGCAGTTGGGGGGTCTGTGTGCAGCGTGAAGCGGAGCAGAACTGGCGGGGAGTGTGCTCAATGGCAAGGGGCCTAGGCGGGGGCCTCCCGCCCCGACCTACCGGCCCTGCCCTGCATACAAACCAAGAGCCGGCTAGGCTGGTGGGCGGGAGAGACCGAACCTCTATGCCGGCCCTGGTCCGAGGACTTGAGCCGGCGCCTCCCCAACTTCCCCAACTGGTTAAGGAACAGTCAGGGTCTCTGGAGCTCCTCTCCTTCTCTCCCCAATAAGTGGCAACATAAGATGTATTACAATGTCTAGCAAATAAAAAAGCAATTGGGGGAAAATCTGAATTCCGTTCCCATGGCAACCTAATGCTGCACACCGGCCACTCAAGCTCCAGGTCCCTCTTAGCTGGGCGCAGCGAGTGGGGCGTGCCACTTCTCAGTGTATGAGATTCTTAGGCCCACACAGTGCGGAAGGTCCCCCTTTGAGATTAATCTGCCTTAGGTCAGTCTTCTCCCTGACACTCCTTCACCCTCTTTGCTTATCTTAAAGTTTGGGGCCCCTGCAACTTGGGAAACCATTGCTTCCCCCCTCCCCCAGTGGGTGTAGACCCAGCTATAGACCCTATGGAGCTATAGAGAAGAAAGGATCCAAAGTCAGTTCACATTCCTTGAAGGCTTGCGGTGCTTTGCAGGAGCATCAGTGTATGACTGCTTTAACAGATTGGCTGGGAAGGACTGGAGACACCATCCTGACTTGACCCGGTTTCATTTCCTTGAATAAATAAGGAAGCAGATCTGGGGAGGGGGGACTGACTGCTCCAGGGTCACACAGCTCCTCGGAAGTGCAGAGGTGGGCCTTACCCAGATTCCTTACATCCTTCTTGGCCCAGTTCAATCCCAAGAGCCTCCGCCTTAGTTATTTATAAGATTGGTCTCTCAGCCTCTACCCCCAAACCTGCCCAGCCCCTTTGTAAGAACAGAAATCTTTCTCCATCTTTTTTCCATCTTCAAGCCGTTCTTTTTTCCTTTGCTTAGCAAAAATTATTTTAACAACAACAACAAAAAGGGATGCATGTATAAAAGTCAAACATTCAAAAGGTGCAATAGGGAAACCCCTTGGCTCTGGGAAGGGGCAAGGTGTGACTGAGGTATATAGAGACTTTTCATTATATTGCTGTTTGACTTTTTAGCTATTGACAAAATTGGGAGCAGGCAGGCAGAAAGGCAGAAACTAACTATCTCTGGTTGCCTCCTTCTCAGAGACAATCATTGGGGGAAAGAAAGATTTTTACGGTCTTATTGTGATTCCTTCCTATTTTGAAAAGTCTCCTTTTCTTAGTCTGTGAAGGGTCACTCACGTGCTTGGGAACCCAGTAGCATCCCCTCCCCAGCATCTCCTGGGCCTGCCCTCCCTTCCTAAGTGCACTTGGGAGCCAGTGTGCTGGTGGTGACCTCATTTCAGAGAAAATCAGAGCAGCTCTCTCAGCCTGCTTGCCTAGCACTCCCTGCCTCCACATCTCACAGCTGGGCTGAGGACCCTACCCCACAGCTTATACTTTCTTCTCTCACAACCCCTACGCCTTTGCTATTTTGGAAGAACCAGTTCTTCATAAGCAGAGATGGCTTTAGAGCTTCACAGCTGTGTCTGCAATTCCCCAATGTGTGTTGCTTTTAAATCCCGAGTTCCCTTGCTATCAGGGGTAGACCTGCACCCTCATTAGGAGTTCAATGGAGGTTGAGTCCAAGCTGAGGAAGTGCCGGACTTTTTCCACTTGATTTCTACAAGGGAAAATCTGCTGATATAAACTTTGTACTTTAGAGAAAGGATGAGGACTTCCAGGAAGGGAGAGGTGGTAGTTGATGGAATGGGCAAATGGTTCTAATTCACAGAGTTTATCTCACACCCATTAGAAAAGGCTTTCAGAAGTGCCAACCCATTCATGTCATCCTGACAGAGAGACGTTCAAATTCCACCCTAGACACTTGGAGCCCACGACACAGGCTCAAAATTATGTTCCTTATCAACCACCCTAGCTAGCTTAGGCCTGGAGGAACCTGCAAGGCCTTTGCTCCCCACCCCACTCCCCCTCCCATGTGTTCTCCAGGTTTCTTCTGGTGTGACTGCTCAAGTTTGGGTTACACTATTCCAATTTCCACTAACAAGTCTCTTTCTAAAGAAAAAGCTTGTGGCCCAGAAAACGCGGCTGAAAGGACACTTGGAAGCCCGGAATTGGTTGGGATCTCAAAGATGTCAAGCCCTGTCATTTTACAACTAGAAACGCGGAACCTTTCGCAGAAGGTCGCCCAGAAGCCACTTGGCAGGTCAGGGTTGCCGGCAGCCCTCGATGATGATGGGGCTTCAAGGACTTCTTCCTTCCTGTTCCACGGAATTTCAACCATACCAGCCTCATATGGGCCTCAGCCCGGCCAATGAAAAACTGGCATCAGCAGGTATCGCCAAAGCGCGGGCTACTGCGAAGCCTGAGGCTGGCTCTAGACTGGTCCAGGAGTTCTCGACCGCAGTCGGACCTCCCGGGAAATGGGAACAAGTAAGAAGCAGCGGGGCCAGGAGGCCTCCCAGGACCCAGCGCGACGCTGAAAAGCATGAAGGGTCGGAATTAGGCCCTCATTTAGCGAGCGTTACTAATCCGAAGTTACAGCGCTAATTCCCTGATCCCGCCGCTCCCACACGCAGCGCCGGGATTAGAGGCGAGGCCGCCGCCCGCCCCGCCCTCGCCCCTACCGCGCAGCCCCGCGCCCCGGAGTCCGCGGATCCCGCTAAGCCACCGACTGCGCCTGGCCGGCCAGACCGTGCAGATTGGCCTGCGGAGCCCGGCGGGGAGCACTCAGCCGTGAGCCCCAGGACAGGCTTGCCCGGACTGATGCTCCCTCCAAGGCCCCAAAGAAGCAGCGCGGACTTTCTCCATCCCAGCTGTCCGCACCCAGAGCAGCGGCCCTTTGGAGGCTGCGTCGCCATTTTAATCGCTTTCTCTTCCACTCTTGGCTTGTCACACGCGTGGGGTGGGGTATCCTTGTTCCCTATTGCACCCAGACTAGAGCCCACCCTACCTTCCTCCACCCTGGTTTAAATGACCAATCAGCTCTGGACTAGGGTGGGATGCGCGTTGCCATGGCGACAGCCAGAGCCCCCTAGTAGTGCTACCCTCACAGAGGGAGAGTCTTCATTCCACCTGGAAGGGTGTAAGAGAAAATTGGGGACAAGCCAGGGGCAGGGGACTGAAGGAAGGCTGTGTGGTACTTTGTCCTCACACTCACCCCACCTTAGACCGTAGGTAGATGTGGACAATGTGGACCCCCATCTTGGCAGATATCTGGGCTTGTCCCTGCTTTTTGTTTTTTAAATTAGCTTTTCATCTACTGAGGATGAGCTCTCCATGATCTTTCTCATCTTGGTCTGAAGGTCCCTCTCTTCCTAAAAGGGTAGCCTCCACTCCCAAAAGCTATTCCCAAATGGCGGTCAGGTTAAGTCCTGTGATTTCAGGCAAGTCAGTTTTCTCATCGGAAGATGGGTTGTTTGTTCAGGTGCAGCCCAGGAAAACAGGTATATGATGGGTGCTCTATCGTGCTTACCGCATTCGAGGACATGACCTGTTGGTATAAGACTCAAAAGCTGTGATGCCCTTTTTATTCAGAATAGCCAAATTTGGGTGTCTCAGGGATTCCTAGAGTTAGCTTTTGATATCTCCTCCAGACAGCTGGAAAGTGGAGAAAAGGGAGGGTCGTTAGAAGTAGAGCCAGGGTGGGGGCTGTGACGGGAACAAAACCTTGGTCAGTGGCTCTGAGAATGGGCAGCCGCAGCTCCTATAGCGCTCACTCCTTCCTTCCATCCCAGTCCGGCTTAAGCACCACTTTAAGTGGCCCAGGCATTCACCGGCCAGCCCCTCACCGCAATTGAGCCGCAGGGGTTTGAAAAGAGGGCCAGGGCCTCAATGACAGGACCTTGGGCCAGGCTAATTGGTTTTGGTTCAAGGGGATACTGAATTTGTGAAAAGCTCCAAACCGCCTTTCCCACGCCAGAGTCAGGTCACAAGCCTTAAGGAGAAAGGTTGGGAGAGACTGGGGCCAGGGGAGAAATCTTGGAACCAGGTGCCTAGGGCTGATCCTCTTGTACTATCTAACCCTCTGTTTGAGAAGTAGGGAATTGTGAGGGACCTCGGGAACACCTGTGTTTAGGGACAGGCAAGTCCCGGAGACAATTACCCTGCACCCCTGGCCTGTGCCAAAAAAATACTTTTCCACTTCTTACTCTTTGGCTAGCCCTCCTTATGAAGAGGCCCCACTTTCTCTGCTGGGATCATTCAGGAAAACAACAACACAAAACAGAAATGGTGGAGTTAATAGTTCTTGTCCCTGTGGCTGGACCAAACCTGGGCTTTGTTCTGAGGCTGTACTACAGCTGATCTCAAAAAAGCGCACCTGTCCCTTAACATGTCTCTTAACTGTCTTGAACACTAGCAGACACTTCAGAAATAAGAAACTGGAGGGCCTCAGTACTTGAAAAAATAAGTGGGAGTCCAAAGGTTTCTTTACAGTCTCAAAAATCAAACATTAATTGTAATATGGCTTAAATCTATTATGACTGAACAAAGTTTTATTGTAAATGCTTTATAGTGTGTATCTCAAAATGTCTCAGAGACCTATGTGTTTGCATCAATGGTATATAATATACCCATTTTAAGTGTGCATATGTCTATTTTTGATATGTAGAATCCTACACTTATATTAACAGTCATGGGAATGTGCTATAAGAGTCACCTTTATTGAATTTTTTAATGCTATGGATGCTAGGCAAGTGCTCCACCACAGAGCTACATCCCTAGTCCAGCCCTAAATGACATTGCATCCACAAAGACCTGTGTATTATCTCCATTGTGTCTTGAATGAAACATTCCAATGTGATCACTAGCTGAACAGACTGCCTCCCCCAATCTTTCAAATTTTGCCCCGTTTGCCCAGTTGAAGCAAATAATAAGTAGAAAAAAGGTCCTTGGAAGAGATAGAGAACTCTGTGTATTTCATTTTCTATTTTTATTTCTATTTCTAATTGCCCAGAGTCTAATTTCTCTGGGCCTCTGTTGATTTGCACATTGGAGATTCATGTGTAAATATGCATGTGGCATGTATGCACGCCTGGGCCTTCTTATCACCAAGTGTGCGTTCTCGGTGTTTAAATACACACAATCCACATCGACACATGATTATGGGCTTACTGTTTGCCTCTTCTCTAGAATCAGGCTAATTTTCCCTCGGCTAATCCTCAAACCCATTAAGTCCCCCTCTCCGTGCACCCCCACACACACACACACAAAAACTGTAAACCCTACTACAGACCAGTGGGCTTGCCCTGCTTCTCCAGCAGGCAGCTCTCTCTCCAGGCAGGGCGCTGGACTGAAGGTCCCTATTAGGCAGACTTCATTAATGTTACCAAATATACCCCGGCACATTTACTCGTCTACTATGAAGTATTATCATAAATAATTAAAATTAAACTGCACTTGTCAAAATAAATGAACAAAGTAGAGTTAGTGATGTCTTTGCTTTGATTTGCTTGCTAGGGGTTTGCTTATTCACTAATTTGAAGAAAAGAAGAAAGAAGAAGGAAAAAGAACAGACTGCCATGGGAAGGGCAGAGCTGTGGAGCGAAGGGAGAGAGAAACCCCTGTCATCTGCCCTTGGGTTTCCAGTCATTAGGGCACTCTGGGAGGCTGGAATGCAGCCTCAGACGTCAGCTCATAATGAATATTGAGGTGTGGATGTGGAAGGGGGGATTTCTTTGTTTACTGAGGAATGGCCATGGGAATGGGGGAGAGGATTGCCTTTGGGGATTAAGGCGTGGGCTTTGTTTTTATGAAGGGCCTTACTTCTTTTCTGAAGTTTTCTGCAGCTAATTGATTCAATTCAGACATTCCTCCGCCCCACTCGGCCAGCCAAGGCCTCGTGTTTGTGAGATGGGCACAGCCTTGTTTCCCCATCTGCTCTGGCCCCTTTCTCCACTGTGACCCCTGAAAAGGGTGTGAACCTGCACATCAACCAGAAGCCCTGGAGAGATCAGCCAGGGGCTGACACCTTTGGGTGGATATGTCACACACACACACACACACACACACACACACACACACACATTTCTAGAGACATGATTTTTTTCATCTGGGAATAGATTATAGGTGTACAGTTCTATAAATTCTGACAAATGCATTTACACCCAAGATAGCAGTTTTCTCCTTCCAGAAACTTCTTGCTTCTTCTCAGTCTGCCCCTCCTTTGAGGTCTCTGTCAATTTTACCTATCTAGGGTTTTATATAAATGGAATGTATGCCAACACTTTAAAGAAAGAATTTATTTCAAGTCTGGAGGGAGCACACTGTCCTTGGAGGCCTGGCTGAACATGTGTCCAAGAATATGGGACTTGGGTCAATTGTTCTCCATCTCAGATGGACCCAGAAGTCAAACCTGTAATTAGATGGGGGTGGGGGCTGGTTTGGGCTGGTACTTCCACAGGAGAGTCCTATTCTCACCCTAAGTCTGTTAATGAGCTGGGGACAGGTGAGCCTCACACATTCCTACTTGACTGCCTCCAGCGGCATCCAGGAGCTGGTGGGGAGCTATTAATGGAAGGAGCAGGCTTTGTGCTAATTAGAGCTCTTCAGTTCCATCTGTGCGGGCACTGGAGCCCCTCTCTGGTCAGCCTCACCACCCCCACCCCAGCTTGCAGGCTACTTCTGTTACCCCCATGAATTAGGGGTACTGTGAGCAGGACTGCTTCTCACTGGCTTAGGTCAAATCCCTAGTCTTTGTGTGTTTTAGAAACGTACGTACAGGGTGGCATTTCTCAGACCTTCTCTTCCTTGTTAGGGTATAGTTGGATCTCAATGAAAATTGGATGGAAGTTTGGGAACCATGGCCACCCCCCAGGATGTCTGGGACTCTACCTGTCTCCTGGAGAGTGTGGTTCCATTCCCTTCTCCCACTCTGGTCATCTGTCTTAGACTAGTTGGTCCCCAAACCTCACTTTACCTTACAGTTGCCTGGTCTTTGCTGCCTCAAACGGGTTAGGCTAAGGCCATGTCCCTTACCTTTCATTTGAAAAAGACTATATTTTAAAAAAAAATCTTTTAAAATATATTTCACCTCGGGGCCAAAGAATATAATTTTTGCCTCTTATAAACATTTCATTGGAAAAAAAAAGTCATGTCATTTAAAGAAAAAGTAGCTCTCAGAATAGGGGAGCTTCTTGCTTAAATAAGAAGGGAAAAGAGAGGGGTGTTCCTATGAATGTTTTTTTCCTTCCTTTCCCCCCCCCACTTTCCTAGCTTCTGTATCCCCTCAGGGTGAATGTAAAACTATCAAACTATCAAACCCTTATATCAGTGTATCTCATAGTATTCTGGTTGGGTTATCCTGATAACAATACCCTTGTCAACTGTGAGGATTGTTGGCCATCGTGGGCTTCCTCAGTTTCACTCAAAGTTTTGGTCCTACACTAAGGAAAGGTGGAGCCTGAAAGGGCTTCAGAAATCCCCTGCTTACGGGAAGGCAGGACTGGCCTGCTTATGTGGCTTTCTCTGCCCCTGAAGGTGATAATTCCTCATTTGAAGTTCTAGAGTTCAAGATTCAGAATCACCAGGTTCAAAAACCTCACACTCTTTTAGAGAGTCTCAGGAGCTGGAAGTGCTTTACTGTGAGGCAAGATTCTTTCACAGATTTCACCCTTTCACACTCAGGATACCTGTGAGGTGTGACCTTCACCTCTCTGGGTGAAATGAGGGTAATAGGACAATAGTACCTGTATCTATGGGGGGGGGTTATGTGAGACTTACATAAAACATGCAAATAAAATGTCTGGCACATAGTGGGCAGAGGGTGCACATATGTCTGGGTCTGAAATTCAAAATTTGCCCCTGCTTAAGCAGAATAAAAGCCCAAAAAGATGCACAAAGTGTCACCAAAGGGACCACAGGCTGCCCACCTCCACCAGCTAGTATCATGTCTGCTGAGTTCCAAGGGCCTCAACGAGCATTCCGTGTGTGGGAGATCAGGGAGAGACAGGTATGAATTCTGAGCTTGAATGACTATCTAGGGGGACATCGGTCTTGAGACATTTGAAATCAGCAGATCCGCACTGGCTACCCTAGCATGAGCTAGAGGCCAGGAGGTCACCTCCAGGAAGGCCCCTGTTAGTTCTGCGCATGGGGGCTAGCTCTTCTGGACAACCTCCTGTGGTCTCATTAGTTGTGACATGGGGGGGGGAGCAATGTTTGTGCATTGGTTGGGTCAAACTCATGCTTACTGTTTAGGTCAGAAACACTCATCCTGATATTCTTCCTCCTGGACTTCCATTCCCGAGGGACCTCCGCAGCAACAACCACGGGTACTATGACAGAACTTGCTCCCCTCCATAGCAGATACCCAACCCGATGTTTCTCCCAAATTCTGGATGGACATGGTTGAGGCTCAGAGCGTCCAACATTTCCCCCAGCTGTGGTCGTGACGCCTGTATTCTCCACCTCAAGGCTAGTGCCACAGGACCCTGAGGCTTCGAATGAACCGGACACATTTCTAGGGATTGGTGGCAGGCGCCCCGACGCCGCCTCTCTGTGTTACAGTCGCTCAGCGGCAGGTGCTCCACCTTCCAGCACTCCGTAGCTGGACTCTGCATCTCCTTCCCTGGCACCCATTTGCTCTCTGCACGCAGGAAGGGAGGGCGTGCCATCGCCATCGGAGAGGTGAGTGGCTGTAGCCCGGGAAGGAGGACGTGTGGCATCTGGGGTGGGTGGGGGAGGGGGCGACCAGGAACCTTGGAAGATTCCAGGATCACCTAGGTAAGGCGACTGTGTTTTTACCTGGGTCCCCTGGAAGGCGATCCCCCTCCCTCTCTAGGCCAGAATCTAAAGTCACAGTCACACATTCCCAAGTGTGCTGCTGTGCGATGGTTTTTTTAAAAATACAGCTGCTAGCTTGTGCTTTATGTATGGCCGTCCTGCTGCGCGGCTGCGGAGCGCGCTGGCAAGGCGGGATGACCCTGGCCTCCGAGAGGTGGCTTTTTAGACACGTCTGGCCTAAGCCTGAGCCTTGGGAGGTGGCCAGCCTGGGCTGCTAAATCATCTCCCCGGGGTGGGGGGTCAGGCTAACCCACAGTGGGACCAGAGCCTGCTCACCCTCGCTCAACATCACACCTCGAGCCCCAGCTCTCCCTAGGCCTGCCTACAGAAGTGCAGCCGCGGCCACGCCCGGAGAGGAAGACCCCGGAGCGCGGCCTGCGCATGCACATCCGATACCCGGGGGTTGAGAAGACCCGGAGGACCGGCTGCGGCCCGTCGGCACCGGTGGGGCTCGCTGCGGGTCCCGGAGGCCATTTTGAGATCGAGCAAGCGGCTGGGCTGCAAGATGGCTGCGTGGGCACGAGGTAGGTCGCCGCGCCGCGGGGTCCTGGAGGCTGCATGCGGTGGGGCGACTCCAAGGCGACCCCCCACACATGCACACTGCCCCCCCATCCTCCATCGCCCAGGACCCGGTCCCCAAGGCCGCAGTGACCTTCGAAAGCAGGGTGCAAGCGGAGGTGCAGGCCCAAGTGACAGAAGCAACTGGGTTTTTGTAGTTTGGACCCTCAAGCTCTTGGGGAGTTACTTCCAAGCAGTGTTAACCTGTGTGGCCAGCTCCCACATTTCCTGGCAACTGTGATGTAGGAAGTGGTGAGCAGTCCCCCTCCATTATCCAAGACCCTGGTGTGACCCTAAGGTGAAGAGAGTCCAGAGCCCCAATGTGAAACCTGTGAAAGTGTGACTGGGGTTGAAGGTGACCTAGAAACCCCATTCTCATTGTCTAGGCTCACTGAGTCAGTTTTGAGGATCAAGGTGGCAGGATGGGAACCGTAGACCAGCGTCTTTGGGCTTGCCCTCTGCAGATCTGCTTGCCTTTTTCCTGTGCCCCTATTCTACCAATCATTAGTCAGTCTGCCCTAAAGCAGGTCCCATACGTGTATGTTTGTGTACAGAATCACACAACAAGAAACTTCAGTTATCAATTTATGTTCAATGAATTCTGCCTTGTGCCAGGCCCAAGTGCTTCTTGTGAGCTTAGATCTTGGACCTTCTTAGATAGGGAGAATGATTACTCTCTTAAATGACTTTTGCCAAAGGATGAGCATGGTGATCAGGGCTGTTAAGCTTGAGGCCTTGGTTCTCGATTTGAATCTCTGTAAGTACACACACATAAACATAAACACAAAGATTCATCTTATCTGTTTTCCTTTCCATCAACCATTAAGCCTTCCCTAAAATCAAGTCCCCTTCTTACTCAGGGCTACCTCATATCTGAGGGTTCTCCTCAACCTTTACCCTTAAGCACTGGCCTAAAATAATATTAGTGATTGGTTACTGAGATTGCTCTGAGTTTCCTGGCAGCCAAGACAAAGAAAGCAGGATGACTTTATAACCCTCTCATAAAGGAAGCTCATTAAGACTTGTCAGAGGTAAACATTTTTCTAATCTATGATTTGTATAAAATTGATGGGCTAGAGATGTAGCTCAGTGGTAGAGCTCTTGCTTAATGGTTCAATACCCAGCACCAGAAAAAAATATTAATAGGGCTTGGTGATTATGTGGATTGAGTGCATGTCACAGATTGGGACATAGGCCCCCCCAAACTTGATTTCCTTGAGGCCTCTAAGTTAGTAAAACAAGGATTGGGACTAGGGATCCTGACTCCCTGTCCAGTCCCCACAGAAGCCAAGCTTTAGTGAACTTCTCAACAAAGAAATCATTAACTGTGGCCCTAATAACCTCTCGTCCTCACTATAAATTCTTTGGTTTGAGCTGGGTGCTGTCTGGTTCCTAGTGCTAAGCCGGACTTATCATTATGGGAACCTGTAAACATGTGATAAACAAGACCTAAAGCTAAACCTAGTGCTGAGATAAGGGTAGGGTGGAAGCACTGACTGGGGTCGGGGACACATTGTTTTTTTCAGTGTAGAGTTTCTGTATCTAGTAATATAACCACCACCATAACCACCACTGATACCCCAGCAAACAGTGTGAGCTGGAGTGTGGATTTCCTCTATAGGATGTGGCCTCATTCCTGGCTGCACTATCACATGCAGTGGACCTCAC